>JAPYYV010003332.1:0-26891 GCA_030522625.1 Copidosoma aretas
CCCCCCCCCACCAATCGATGACTACGTAGTCACGCGCGTGGGCGGATGGCGTTCGCGTGATGCAAAGCGGAGGATGGTGAATTCCACGCACGTGCCGCTCCCAACAAATGTGGACGCACGCGTTCCGACGGGCGCAATTCTCCGTGGTTTTTGATTTCTCGGCTCTGCTGCTCATTAAAATTCCGCTGTAACGCTCGTGGAATCGATATACTCGCAGCGGTGTCACGCCGAGTTGTTGTGGATAATGCAGTCCGCGATAGTGGATCAAAAGATTTTACGCCGATTCAACTCTCTATCGATTAACCGCATTGAAAATTCGTGGACTCGTATTGCGCGCCGCGTTTCGTGGAATTATTGTTCACCGGAGGGGCTTCGTTTGCGCGCGGATGATTAAACAGTGTTCCGAAATAAACGGGGGAGCCCGGAGTCGAGGCTGGCAGATAAAATGCCGGTGCACTCGTAAATTGGACGAGTCGATGTAGTTAAAGCGTTTCCATCTCTAGGTGCTGCGGGACGATTATTTGGCTGGTTGAAGTAAGTACCTAAGGACGTTTTCTCCTCGCTGCGGGTTGTACGTAATTGTTCCTTTCAATTTAAAGTTTTGGGGCGTGGTGGAAGTGAGGGGCCTTTTTATTCTGGTATCGTTAGAATTGAAATTCATTAAAATTTGGCACGAAAAATTAGAGTTGACTGTTGTATTTTTATTTAAATAGTTGTTTCTTGATGTATTCAATAAATATGGATGCATGTGAGATATTTGAAGTGAAAATATCTCGGAAAATATTGTCCGAGTCGTATGCTTTAATTTGCATCTTGGTGATAATTGCAGTATCATTTTCTTGAGATTGGAAAACATAAAATCGCATAAAATGGTGAGAATAAGAACTTGTAAGGTCTTCGAAACGACTTCGAAAAAGTTAACTTGCGTTTTGAGTTACTCATCCTCGTACTCATCAATCGCTTCACAATATATGAAGAATTCTAGACTACTACCACCTACTGTTGAGTTCAATAGTTTAGATAGCAAACCACCAGTGTTATAAGAATCGAAAATATTACAGTTCAACCTTTGCACGTACTAGAGTTGGTGAAAGGTACAGTTACTACTTTATAGCATATGATCTAACAAAAATACAAAGAGTGTTAGTTAGTTCAAACAAAAATTATGAGGAATATTGAAGTTATCATTTTGAATTTCTTAGGAATCGCATATGTATTACTTCCTTGTTATGGTACACTCGGAGTGTGCGGACATTGTTTTTGAATGGCTCGCGCAAATGATCTTGCAAATTCCATCCATATTAGCAATGGTAATAACGTCTTTGAGCCAAAAAACGCATTTTTTCTTCATTATATTTATTCATCAACTGCGTAAAATAAGTAAAGCCGTGGAAATATGGAGGCTCGCTCTTTCCTTTCGCATTTTTTTAAAAGGCAAAAATCTCTGAAGGATTAGAATTTTTAGCTGACTGGAAATTCGAACTAAAGTCGAGTAGGGTAAACGTGATTCAATTTCTAATGCAAAACCGCAAACTTTGGCTCGATCTTCTGTCATCAATATGCATGTTAAAGTGGTCGATTAACGTTTTACATAAATTATAAAGTAAAAAGTTTTGGTTCTCCAAGGGACATTTTGCATATTCAGGCACGGTTGGGTCGTAACGTAATCGAATATTGATGATGGATGGAAATTAATGTTCCTGCACTGAGTCTGAAGAAATTTTCAGCGAAGCTAAATTAAATATTACTCAATTAAGAGTTTTGTACATGGCAAAACTTTATTTAAAAAATTATTCATGTACGTAATTTTTGTTAAATTTAGTTGTACAGAAACAAGTGCTGGTGATAAAAATACGCTTGATTAGGTTGACGCAATACTAATACCTGTATCATACTCTATTCTCTGTGTATAACACGAATCGGATAGGAATGAGTCTGCACTTTGTACAAAAAAGTCAAACCACGTACGTTTTAAAGCTACAAGCTTTTGCTTTTGGAATATTTAGACTACTCGAGAGTTGAACAGTAATATGATGAAAAAACGTGACTCGGATTTATCATTCAGCCTAAAGTACGATAAAAATTCTCGCTGAGTCATTCTCGCGTGCCTATTTTATCATTCGCATATTTTAACTTTTGATAGTCATAGCAGCAGCAACCCACAAAAAATACTGTCTCAAAAAATCTCCATAGGCACGTTTAAAAAAACACTTCGACTCTTCTACTTAAACGGCAAGTAATCCATTTTTCTGATAAACGTCAGTAGAGCCGGAGAGATAGCTAACGAAGAGAGACTTCAGCATCGTTAGAAAACAAGCCGCAAGTGCCTGGTTGAAAAAGGAAGAGCTTGAGCGGAGACGGACACGAGGGGCACGCCGTGGAGTGTCGCACCCTCTCGGCTTTATTAGCCCCTCGGAAAAATCGACCCTCTCCGACCGAGCGAGGGGGGAGAGCTTTAAAAAGCCGTGCTCGTGGTTCTTTTGTCTACTCAGAGAGAGGGGAAGGATATAATTCGAGCGTATAAACGTTATGGTGTTGAGTTTTAATAAAACGAAAATTTGTTTTAGAGGACGAGTTAAAATAGTACATGGATTATGAGTTGTCCAGCTCCTACGAAAATGGGGTGGATTAATAAGATTTATTAGAGCGTAGGTTTTTGATATTTGAAGATTTATAAATTGCGAATAAGTTTCTGAATTTTATAAATGACATTAAATTTAATGCTAGTAATGAATAATATACTTATTTCACCAATTTCTGATTGATATTGCATTATTCAACCATGTACATTTTAACACGTAGTATTAATACTATTTTGTGCAATAAACTCAATAATCATGTACTGAATTTAAAACTATTGAATATTAAATTTCAATAATTTTTGAAAATTTTGTACGAAATTATCTTTATTCTGCGTACTCAATAATTTTTGAAATAATTAGTAAATTTGATTACTTTCATAACAGCGAGTAATTTATATCGAAATTGAGCTTGATACAGATACACTGTATATCCTTTGGACTTATGATTTTTAATAAATAGTATTTGAATTTGTACGAAAAACAATTATAGGTGGTAGACCTAATAATCCTCGGTCTAATTAAAAGGAAACTATCTCGACTCTATTTTCTACTCCATCACACGGAAATAGCCGGTCTTCCGGAGCCGGCAGTAATCACTGGGAAGCAATTGCGTTGAGCCAACTGCAATACCGGGTCGTCTCTTTTTTTTCGTTGCAAAGATCGAGCTCGCATCGTTCAATTCAATCTGGATTTTCAATATCAAATATGTAGGTCAATTGAATATTAATATCTCTCGTGAAGTGGGATTTTACAGAGCGGTACATACGCGCTAATTAGATTTGGGAACATGTTTCAAATCCTCTTGCGCAGTTTTATAAAAAGTTAACAGGAATTTTTTTTTTTACGTGGAATTTTGATAAAGGTTGAAAAGTTTAATTTTTAAATTAAATTTTTTACTCGTATTTAAATCTGAAAAGAAGGTACTTGGCTTGAAATTTTTAAAATTATAAAATTTTTAACGCTTTTTTTATATATTGAGTATGTATTTAATATCAACTGTGGTAAAATCTTCAAATCTTTGCTGATGAAAGTCTCAGAAATCACAGCAGCTATCCCACGGTACTGAACATCAAAATATAAACCACGCGACCGGTAAGCACATCAATAACGTTCACCTTGGCTCGGGCCCAACAGTATCTCGGAGTCAAAATTCCATCGGCCGTCCGAAGCTTGCGACGACTATCCCGTTATTTTCGTACTCTGCGCACGAGATCATCGCGCGAACGGCGGTTTCCGAGTAAACGCGCGAGTCCAACGAACGGATTAATCAACGAACTGCTCTATACACGCTCGGAAGATTGTCCAAGTTTCACAGATCGCCAAACAAGATGTAAAAGATAGCCGTCGCGTGTATACATACGCCATGTAAAAAATCAGTTTTATTTCCGTCAAAATTTCCGACCCAATTTTTCACCATTGCGCGGCAAATTTTGAAACTCACCCTTTCGTTTCACGGACCGAATACAAAGCAGTTGCGCGATTGCAAACAACAAAATACGGAACAGCCGTATTTTCCGCCGGTCGCAATTCACTTAACCGCCCCACCTCTCGAACCGCCGATACAGAGCTTTCCCGCCTTTCATACGTCCAACGTACACGGGACTGCGTACACACACACTCCGGCCCTCGCCCAAAACTCCCCGACCTACTTCGTCGAGTACCCATTCGATACGGGACGGAGGGCGCTCGCTAGTTTCCCGCTCGGCCGGTCGACGAGGGCTTTCATACTCTCGCCCGGAAGCTGCAGCAGCGGGACGAGTCCCAACGCGAGCCGAGTTTTCGCAAGCTTCTACGGGAAAATTCGATCAGACCCCCTCGGGGAAGCACATTTTTTCTCGAGAGCTTCGCACGCTTATATATACTTTACACGGCCGTCGAAATACGTTGCTCGGCAGCTTTCGCTCTGCCGATGCCAAATAAACTGCACGATTTTCGTACAGACCGCCCGTCAGTTTGTTACACGCAGTCAACTACGCACGTCCGTTTCCGGGTCACGAAGATCCATGCATGCGCTCGGACGGAGCGGCAAGATTGCATCCCGTGCTCGGTAGTCCGTCCACGGCCGACTCGAAAATTCACCTCGGCCCGCCCGCCACCAGAGTCTGGTTTTCGAGTCCTGTACGAGCCGCGGAGCTTTCGAGCGTACGTGCACGCTGTGTGGTATCGATCGGCGGTGGTGCGGAGTACCTACAACGCGTAGTAGGTACCAGAGAGTCAAGGGAGTTTAGCCGTGCGTGGGAGGTGGAGGCGAATTTCAACTCGATTACTCTTTGGAAAGACCTACTCGAGTTTCGGGGGCTGCTGGAAAGGGGACGGCCTTTATGTATATCTATAGGTGCGCGAGAGGGCTGCGAGTTTGCAATGATCACAGCAGAGCAGGGATGGTTCTACAATCAGGATAGGTATTGCGGGAAGAGTCCAGAGATGGATTTGGTCGATGAATTATTGCGTGTCCGAGTTCCGGGGACGTATTAATGATTGATTTCTCTTCCGATAGTAGCGCGAGCCCGTGATTATCGTGACGTGCGACTCGTCCTGTCAAACGTTTTCGGTTGAATGACTTTAATGGCAATGATGTATAACATAGAGCGCTGGAATATACAATGACCATCAAGAGTAGCAGAAATTTTGATTGTCGGTGTCTTGAGAGTCGTTTGGGATAATTTGTTAGCTTCAAAGATCATTCAATGGTAATCAACATATCATGGGAGCTTTTTCGAGCTTGCAGTTGATTTGGGGAGATTTTGAAGAAATTTTGTATGTACATTTTACTCATTTTAGTGGAATGTATATAAATTTAATTGAAACGGTATTTTTCATGAGATACATCACCTGTTACTGCTACAGACGCGCTGGACACTAAGAATTTCGAATACAAGAGGCAAATACATTGATAAATATGAAAACAAAATCTGAATAAAGACTACCCTGTTCAATGAAAACCAAACTAATACTTGGAATAAGACAACAGCTGTTTTCGTGCATAAAATATATCCGCACCTATATGCTTATAGTACACGTTGCAGTCAACACACTATATTAGCAAACACACATACCTCCGCCTACCTCAGCAAACAGCAGAACTCCTCCGACGACATTTTCATCAAACTCGAATTCCTCGAGCGCCTCCTCTCCCCCCCCCCCCCCCTGGCGATATTAATATTTGTATGTATCCCATTCCCTTTTATTTCATCGTCCCGCGCATTATGTACAACACAGGCTCTACTTATCAATTCTCCCTCGTTCGCATTCACGTCGTAGCACATGGGAAAAAAAAAAATAAATAAAAAAAAAAAAAAAAAAAAAAAAAACCCCGAGAAAAACACGCGCAAACGAGAAACATCCCTCTGCCGGAACGTATACCATTCCTTCACGACCGATCGACCAGTCGTCGTCGTCCAATTTGGCGTCCAAAGACCGCAAACTTTTTTCCCTCCCCCCTGAGCAGGAAACCGACGCTCGGCTGGTCCGGAAAAAAAGGGGGGATCCTATACTGAGCAATGCGGGGAGAGAAATAACGGGGAGAAATCGAGCTCTTTCACCTACGCCGACGAGTTACTTTAGTCTTTCGTGCGTGTGGTGGAAGAATAGGGAGGATTTCGTCCTTCCTCGCGCGAGGAGTGTCGTAATGGGCTTGTGTCAGGGGGGGATGCGTTAGAGCCTGGGAAATGTTATAAGCTGGGCGACATACACTGCCTTTAAATTATTTTCCCCAGAAATACAAAAAAAAATGAAAGGGGGGGGGGGGTAAAAGGAAGAGGGAGTTGGGAATTTCGAGCAGCCGGCCGTGCTGCGCTTTTGATGATTAAATCTGCACGCTCTGGCGTGTGCAACTTGAAACTTTGAAGTCGGAGTGGCGTAATTAACGTTCTCGACTCTATAGTGGCTGCTGGGGAATGGGTAAGGAGGAGATTTTTCTGGCGTGTTCTTCGTTGTATTCTTTCTTTCTTTCTTCGTACGGTTGGTTTTTGTTTGTCTTGCTAGTAAACGTGTAGTGTGGGTTGTTTTCTCTGGGACATCCGAGACTCTGGGAGGAAAATTTTCTCGAAAACTTGTATGGGACGTATGTTTTATAGAGAGCATCTTCTTGCCTCCATGCAGTGAAATATAAAAAACCTTTTGTCGATGTCAGTGCGTGTAGCTTACATGAATGTATAATTATTTATGAATATAATCTGAACATTCACGAAGTAATTCGCGGTCTGTTAAAACCATCCGTGATCAAGAAAGTTCTAGGAGGTAAGTTTGAAATTCTACTTAAAATTCGACGTTTTCAATTAAGCCGTCGTAATCTCCGAGGTATCCAGACTGACTGTTTCAATTTTCTCTTTTGATTAAGGAACTAGAAGTGGGAGCTCCACCTGCACCGTCTTATCCAAGTTGTTCTACTGTTAATCAAACGACTTCTTCGGCTTTTGAGTAGACCAATGATTTTCATTAAAATGACATATAATTATTTAGAATGAACATATTTTGTTTTCTGTACAACCAATCGTATATCTTAAAAATATGCAAGAATAGGTACTACAGTTTATATTAAAATCACTTTAGTGCCATAAAAAAACCAATCTTGATAGCACTTATAGGTTTACATTAAAATGCGATCATCAGATTGTGAAGGTTCAACCTGACCAACATTATTATTATCTCGTTTAAAGCTAGTTTGTTGCCCGATTTCTCTGGGGACGTGTCACGGTCAGCAGCCAACTGTTCTTTCGCACTATGTAGCTCTGCGGTTTACCAAAGGGCCATTGGGTGACTGCGCGGTTAGTCCCGGATTGTATATGTACTTCTTCAGAAGGTATAGAGTGGAAAAAGAAAAACACGAACTCTTGTCACCTAAGTAGTATATATAATGTACCACGAAAATGGAAAAAACATAAATTTAGTTGTTAATTTTTGATTTATAGTTCCTCGCACATCTTTTAATCTCCGTCAAGAGAAAAATAAATAAAAAGTCAAGCTTGCGCTACCAACTGCCGCAGCGATCGCAGGGTAATGGCGATCTTTCACGGCATCGAAGCTCGGCGAGCTAATGCAAATAAATTGGCAAAGGAACGCGAAGGCGCTGAGAAATTTGGAAGAGCCACGGAGCAGGGCGGCTACGTGTGCTGAATTTAACGAAAAGGTTGCTAGGTCGTACCGAAGAAAAAAGTAAATTCTCGGAAGATTTTTTTCCACGGCTCTTTCGTGTTTTGTTTGGTGAAAAGAGAAAAAAATTCTCACCGTAAAAAATTTTATCATGCGTTATAATAAAAGTTTGTGAAAAATGTCGAATACAACGATATAATATAAAACAGAAAAGCATTAAGTCGTAGCACAAATAAAAAAATGTTTCTGTGAACAAACTCGTATTATATATGGAAAACTTGACCGTCTCTTTTATTTTACAGCAATATACATTGAAATTTTGTAGCCATCAATTTTTACGTGTCTTCGAAAGTATTTTTTACCTTCGCAGAAAGTGCAGGTGGTGCAGCTCACCGAAAGAAATACCAGGAACCCGGCCTTGTTCGAGAGGGGAGATCGTAAATATTTCATGCGCACTGGCTCATCTCGTCTTCGTTATGAGTCAAAGGCTAGGAAGCTGGCTGGCTGACGGTCCGCCCAGGAAAAAGAAAAGTACAAGTGCCCATATTGCGCGATCTCGAAAGGGGCATACCGTAATAACCACCGCAGAGCTATATTTCGGTTGTATCTACGATTTTTATTCGTTGTATGAAAAAAGTTTTTCTTCCGAGGAAGCGGGAAATGGAAAAGTTGTTTCTGCGTACATTAATATTACGTATGTTTCGGAATGTGGAATAAAACGAAGCGATCGATTTCCGTTAAAATTCCAGTTTATGAGTATTGAGCATGCATGCGTGGTAGAATGCGAAATGCGTTCGAAAATTATGTATCGTCATAAAACTTTGCGCATTTTGGAAAATAATACTCTTGAAATGAATTTTTACCTATGAAAAATAAAACAGCCTCTTATTTTGTTCGGGTGCAGTACCGAAAAATATTTTGCATTGAAATACATTTTTCATGAAAGTGGTATCACGTGGCGTTCAGACAATTCGATACTCTATTCACGGATCGTAAAAATTCATTTAAGAAAAAGGAATGCACATTTTTTTCAGGCGCAGCGTAAAAGGATGAACAGGATAACCTAAATGAGAGAAGCGATCAACATTTGAATTTAAAATATCCAGCCACGGAGCTTGCCACTTCCTATTCAAATTTCGCGCGGCAATTCAGAGGTGAACTCTGCTGCTCTATTTAGGAAATATTTACATCCGCACCGCGAGATATTTCAAGAGCTTTATGTTTACGTGGCCAAAAAGAAAATCACAAATTTATTTCCCAATAAAGTAATAAAAAATGAGATTAAATAATCTGAATTTTTTTTGCAGAATTTAACATAAAAAAAAGATTGGTCACACATGTACAAAACCATCTGGACCAGCAAAAAAATAATTCCACGAGGGCAATCCATCATCACCTCTCGATACACCGCCATCGATCAATCACCAATACGAAAGACATAAGGAAAATCTGTCCTCGATCCCTCGAGAGCGGAGAGAAAAAATCACCGAGCGCGCGCCAGAACGCGATGAATGTACTTGAATGTATAACGTGATATCCCTGCTTCAGCTCGTCGACGTCGTCCTCCTAACCCCGAGACCGCGGCCCCTGCGCCTACAACTTTTCCCCGTCGCTCGATCTCGCCGAGGCCAAGGCTCTTCCTCTTTGGGGACGAGCTCCACACCCCCTCGCTCCCAAAGAGGAAAAAAACTGGGCCATTGGTCGGCGGAAAATTAGCAGAGGAGGATCGGCGCTTGCCTTTCTCTGTCTCTCTCCCCTTCGCGTTTTCCGGTCTCGCGAAAATGGAAACTCGGGAGAGTAAGTGGAACGAGTCAACGGCGCGTCAGGCAGCAGCCGGGAGCTCCCGAGGGCTCGGCTGAAGAATTTATGGACGCGCGAAGGCGTGTTGCTGTTGCCTACGGGAATGGAAGGGGGGGTGGATCGAGGAGCGATTGTCACCGCGAGGATTAACGGGTAATATATATGTGCACGTGGCGGGAGTATCGTGACGGGCAAAGTTTTGCGCGGGGAATACGTGCCATCGTGGGGGCCGCCGTATTTGTTTCGGCACTGTGAGGCTTCGGGTCGACGAGTTGATCTAATTTGAGTTCTACTTGATTTCGTAATACAATTTCGTGATAAATTATTCATTGTACTCAAAGTTGTCGTATTGAATAAGAAAATTGTTTTCACGACCACGGATTTTTAAGAAATCAGAATGTTAATCCTTTCTTACTCCTGTACATCTTATAAATCAATAATACCAAGAGAATTAGTCTGTAACCCAACTAAAATCTACTGCGACAGAAAGTAGAAATAGGAGCTCTTTTCTATCTTGTGAACAAAAAGCCACAATGAAGAAATAAAAAAGTAGAGCCAACAGAGACCTACAGCCAGCGGCGGAGGTAGGGACAAAAGCTACTCAAAGCGTTGGTTCCGCGGGCTGGAAGATCGAATAAGCGCGCGAGAGGAAGGATGGGAGAAAAAAGGAAATAAAACGTTTCGATGCTCCCCATTCACTACCTCCATCTCACTCTGTACATCAATCCGTAGATACGTATATGTATACACGGTATTTTTGTCTTCGAAGGATGGAGAAAAAGAGAGAGAGAGAGAGAGAGAGAGAGTGGGAGCGTAAGGGACGTACGACGGGCTAGGAGGCGCCATAGAGTTTTTCGCGCAGCTGGCCAGTAGTGGTGCAGATCGATGCAAACGGCGCCCACAGCTTCCGCAGTCTGACCTGCTAACGTTTCTCCGTATACGCGTACAGTGTAAGCATACAGAAAGAGAGGGAGGGAGGAAGGAAGGGACCGGGAAAGGGGGAACTACCTACCCTCAGGTAGATGATAACTGCGTAAACAGACCGACCCTCTTCACGCTGCTATACTCTCATTGTACGCTGTACCCTCTGTGCGCGTGTGTTGGAAGTTCGCACGTGGTACGTTTTCTCCTATAGCTCGTACCTATATAACCTATACCACCACGTACGCGTGACCTCGAGACTCTCCTTTCGGCGATCCCTCATCGTACCTAGCGTTTTTATGATGGAAAAAGAGAGGAGCTTTGAGTATAAGGTTACTTTGCGGGCGATACTTTTCGGAAGGTGAGGGTTTATTAATAGAGAGAGAAGAAGCTTTCAGGGCGCGGGGGAAATTGCGGCTGGCCACGGCTGCCTGTGGTTGGACGTTTCGGGCTTTTATTATTATTATTATTATTATTATTATTATTATTATTATTATTATTATTATCATCATCATTACTTTAGCTATTGCTGAGCTTTCAATTACGAATTTAAATAAATTTATTGCTTGATGGATTTTGTGTCGTTTATAAAAAAAAAGGGATAACATTGTTAAAAATCTGTTCAATAATAAACAGAAAAATTATGTTAGAAATTGTACAGACTGCATGCGTAAGTACAAATATTTTATGTAATTTTTACAAATAATAAGTGTAAAATAGCAAACTATACACAAAATTTTTTTAATTTTGTATATGAAAAACGATATTTGATGAAATTTAATTACATTTATATTTATGATAAAGATGGTTGTATGTCTAATAAACTATTACGATAAACGATATCACTCCTCACCTACAGAGCTTAGAGTAATCACGAGCAAGTACCTGATCTTTTGGCGATTGGTCTTATAGAGGGCCAGTAATGGACCATAAAAGCGCAACCCAATAACCTTTACCGCGCCCGCAGGTAACTCCAAGTGCAAATTTCAATTTATGGAACCACAGTTCATACGACTTGCTATTGTTCATCATGCCGAGCTCGAAAGCTAAGCATTACTTAAAACAAGTATAGAGTTAGAGTAATCAGAGTTACGGATCATTTTTGAAAATTACCTGCTTAAAACTAAACTGGTTTTCGAGAAGCATTTGGTGAACAGATATTAGAAAGCTGTTGGATGTCAATGTCATGGTAAGGTAGTGAGGTGCGTCACTTACCTGAAACAAAAAGAAGAAAGTTACAAATTAATATTAGTTTCATATTATATTGGATGCGTTGTATCATATTATATATAATTATGGAATATTACATACTAATAGAATAAAATATCATAGAAATAATAAGATATGATACATTTTTAAGACATAATACCATCTATCAATAGAGTAATCAAGTTTTAAAGACCCCTTTTTGAACATTATACCTCACACGCGTTAATATTTCATTTATTGATCAAGCGTTATTGCAGTACACTGCGATGCTTTACATCTTTTTCCGAGAAATGTACTGCGGAAGCGTGTTATTTCTTTAGTTACAAAGTGCTATTCTTACTTCACTCACTTCGAATATCTTCATCGTACACACTTTTAATATATATATACATATATTTGTTTTATTTTTTAATGCTACAACTGTAAGATTCGTTGATTACTCGGGAACATGCAGCAACAAACAAGGTACCTCACAAAGGTTTTTTTTTTTCTTTTTTCTTTTACATCTCATAACACAAAAGAAAAGGAAAACTTTCCGATTTTCTCCCTGTACAAAGTATAAAAGTAAACTTTGTTAATATCCCGAGAAAATATTATTCACCGGCAGCGGAATGATAATATTCTCCTGCTGCCCGTGGCGACGGGAGTCTCGCTATCCTATCCACTTATAACTGCAGTAGTATATATATATACACGCAGTGCCACAGCAACGATCCTAATTACAACGACCGACAACGCGTTACACGAGAAACCTCTCCGACTGACGTCAAACGCCGCTGAGTTAAATCAACGCGATTCCCGACCAAGTTAATTTTGCGAAATTAGTTGAATCCGTACTCAAGCCTCTCCCTTGTACGATTGAAGTTCAGGGGGAGTCTTGCGTTCAAGCGGAGCTACAAGCTACAACAATAGCACCCCGCGCGAATCCCCAAAATTAACCCTCGAGAGCGTCATCGATCCCGCGAGACGTGCATATTAATTACGAGGAAATTTTTACACCCTCCCCGGGCAACTGGAATTTGATGAGTTTCTCGCACACAACAGCAGGGATAACCCGGGGAAGCAGGGTATAAGTACACAGGTTCTAGGTGGCTGCAGCTCGTTAGCGCCTGTAGCCCGCGATCCTCGATCCGGCGGCGGAGGAGGAGATCGAAGTTACAAGAGCGATCGGAGTGGCTTTGATTCGCGTTACCTGGTTGTTCTCGGAAAATCCGAGCTGCTACCTTATGATCTCCGATCAGTCGTAACGCGCGTGCACACATGCAGTGTATATACGCGTGGAGAGCAGATGGCTCCTTTGATGTTTACGGCCGGGCCGTCGGAGTGCCTGTTAACGAGCAGGATGCTTTGTTGGGGTGATGGGGAGCTCACGGAGCACGAAGACACTGCTGTCGAGATCCAAGTGAATTTGAATATTGCGCGTCGATCATCGTTTATTTCACGTATCGAGCATACTGTACTTCATCGAGTATTTTACGTTCTTGGATGAAGAAGAGTAATGAAAGAACTGAAAATAGACCGACGAATGGTCCAGCACTCTCATCAGACAGCAGCGGAACGGATTGACTGAAGCCGGGGCGAAGGGAGAGGAGTCGTCTACATACGTGAGCACTTAGCTAATTTCGAGAGAGCCTTCGGGGGATATTCTCTTGATGGCGAAAGACTCTCGGACTGAGTGAAGAAACTTTGTGTCGCGCCCACTGCGCGCTGACGCACAGGGTGTCGAAAAAGTGAAGTGACCGGAAAACTTGCTTTGTCAATGATCCAAGGCGACCCTAGTTGCAAAAAACTGAATATCAAAAAAGACGCGAAACAAAAATATGCCTGAGAAAAAATGTTGCTCCAGCTTGGGGGAAGGTTTTTCCGTCCATGTAGGTTTCGCATGAGGACGACGGACGGTATAAGTACCAAGAGAATGTCTTTGATGTTAAGATATGTACATATTAATATACATATTATATATACATATTAATATGTATCTCAAATTTTAACGCGTACAATTTTGAACGAAATTATATTTCGCATCACACGTATTATTTATAAGTTGACAGTTAAAGTATATTTTGATGTATACCAGTGTACGAAACTTCTTGTTCTCAAATACAATTATACATGCATATTAACTACTGAAATACGATAGTTAGCTGAGAAACTTTGATTGTTGTTTTCTCGGTAAATATTGGATAATAACCAACAGAGGCGCAAGCTTCCATTCCTACGCGGAAAAGTTTTCACTGCATGTCGCACAACACGTCAACAAGTAAGTTAACACTCGCTTGTACGTTTTGACATTTAGAGAGCCTTTCGGGAGAACTTGGTCCAGCGTGACGTTAGCAGTACATAACTTTCAGGGTAGTACGTTGGCGATCGTTGTGGCAGTAGGAGCTTTGGCCCATCAGGGTCTCCCGGTAGATTGAGAGAAAGAGGGGACGAGACAAGAAACATAACGAGGGCTTTCGACCAGAGAATACATAACGCAAACGGTCCCCGTGTGTTCATCTCCGACGTTTGCTCATTACTACCGAGTTTCGAATGAACTGCTCTCTTGATTTTCGGCTGTATGGTGTACACGTGTGTTCCTTTTTCTTTGTTGTTATAGCGGGTTTAATGCAAGAAAGGAAATAAAAGATTGCTGAGGTACCGAGAGGTACTATCTGAGGAAGGATAATTGTGAAATACGCCTTAGTATTATTTCAGTAATCAAATATTGAGTTGGAAAGACTAATGATAAAAAAAAAACTGTGCATCCTTCTGTGAAGTCAGAAAGTTAAACAAGTTTACGGATCAACATTTTATTGTTTTGGCGTTCCTTTCCTTTTCCTTTTATATGTGATATAAAAATTGTCGATTGAAAGATCCTTGCAATAATTCCCTTTGATGGAGTATCATTGGAATCTCTGCTTATAGAGTTTGATCATCGCAATACCTGCACCAAATCGTTTTTACAGAACTCGGTCAACAAATGTCTGAAATCATTCCAAGATTAAAGTGCTACTTCTGTCTCTGACATCAGTTCTGCACACACACACACCAGCCCGAAACCAACCAACCATTTTCACAATTCAAAATTCTACAAAGTTGAACGTTGAGATACGCAAGTCCAAAAACCCACGAGTCATATTAAGTCCCACGACTCCTTGCAAGCTGCGCAAGAAACTCTGTACCTATACACCACTGTACTCTGTAGTAGTAGCCGGGTTGTCCAACACACGTGGCCAAAAGGTTCATGAATCAAGGATGCGATATTCCCCGCGAGGTGCACACGCGAGAGAGAGAGAGAGAAGGGTAGGATTCACGGAATTAGAGTTATTGCAACGGCCCGGCCAAGACGGAGGCGTGCTTGTACACGTATATGTACATTCGGGGCTGCAGCAGCGGCAGGCGGCTTATTCACACCGAACTAAGCGTACCGTACGGAGAGGCGAGAAGACCGACGGCGTTTCGTTATAAGCGTTCTTGACTCCGGTGGGGATGCAGTTTGGGGGACGGAGCTGTGTGGGATCGATGAAACCACCACACCCGATCCCCACGTCGGACGAGCACGGTCACTTTATTTGTCAGATTAGCCGGGCGCCAGGTTATAGCGTCTTGGGTTCTCTGACGCCGCGGGTATTTCGTTCAGTGGTTGTATTCGGTAAATCAAGCAAGTCAAAATTGTCGGGATGAGAGGGGTCGGGAAGTTTAACCACCCTCTCGTATGAGCCTTTATACGAAAACTTTATTACTCCGTACCATAGCTATTTAAAACAACACATTTTATTGTTGCATGTTGGGACGTTTTTTAAATCATTTTCGAAAATTAATAAATTTTGGACACATTTTTTTTTGTACTTTGGAAATATACTGAACGTACGCCTTTTTTTAGTAGTGCCCACAAATTTCGACACTCTTAAATTGCACGCGGCAAAAGCTTTCGTGGATTTACATGGTCAACTTTCGGACGCTGAGAATGAAACTGTTTTATATTCCGGAGATGTCAGATATTAGAGAAACTTTACATTTAAATGTAGCCAGTAACTGTGTCGTCGTCGTAAATATGCAGAGTTTGTTTCAGTAATATAAGCGGAGGAGATTACCGTAAACTCGTCAAGGCAGATATAGTTTAACATTTTTTTGTTCGTTGGGCGTATGTAACTCCACAATTAAGGATGTTAAGCATATGGCGGAAGCTCAATGTTGATATTGAGTTACATTACAGTTTCTGTTTGGTAATACAGACGAAGACTCGACGATTTTCCGATTTAAGTGCCCCATTAGTTATCATTCGCAAAATACGTCAGGATTTATCGTACGCGAGGCAAAACCTTTTAAACTGGGCGGTTTTAAACTGAATTCGAGCCGGGCGCTAATCATCGTAACGGCCGTAATCCGTTGACAAAAATACCAGCTGTAAATTTACGGTTCTCATCCACGCCTCTTTTTACTCTTCTTCGCCAGGCCTCGGCAATTACGAATTAATTTATCTCGACCCTCTCTCAGCCGAATAAATCTATTTTCTTTTTTCCTCCGATTCAAATCCATCATGCATGATATATATGCCTGAAAATCGGTCCGCCAATCGACACTATCCGGCTAGTCTGCTACAAGCTTGTATTATTTATAAATTGAGACACGTACGCTCGACACGCGGATGAATGGCGCATCACTCATTTATCCAATCTCGGCGTGATACCAGCATTACCGCTGGCTTCCTCCGAGAATGGTAACACACGGCCCACGCACACAACACGAGCGCACACACTCACACACACACACAACGCGAGCACGGCAAAGAGATCAATGGAACTGTCAATAACAGCGTAGGTCGCGCACGTGTATACCAGAGCATTATTATATACCTGTATGCATTATAGGTGCCAGATATATCCATGCTGCTGATCTGCGCTTGCACTTTTCCCGTCCAAGCGAGCGTGAATATCGGGCAGCCATCACGCAGGCGCACCTGACATTCTTCTCAATCCTTCCACTGCTGGGGACGCTGCGGTGTGGGTTACGCTTGGGCATATAGCCACACACCTATGATACTTACCAGAGACACGGATTTTCCGGAGCAGCTTCCCACGCGGCAGTTGAGAAATAGGATGCGCTAGTTTACCCTGCACTCTACATGTGTATTATACCTATAGTCCCCGGAAGCCACGGTAAATCACGTCAAGGTGTGCAGGGGCGCGGCTCTCGATCTCTAGCTTCCCAGAGGAGCGTGGCCCACCCACGCGCCGCTACGGAGCTGTCGTGTTGACAAACTCGTGTGTGTATTCTGGGAGGCGATGAATTATCGCCTGCCTGACACGCGAACGCTCCTGATCGCGGGAATTCGGTGATTCGATCGAGTCATTAGCGGATCGTTCCTGGATTTGGGGAGTACTTTCTCATACGTGCAGTGATATTGGAGGCCTGTTTTATGCGGGAGTGCCTCGTAATTTTACGAGAGCGAAAAGCGTACCTGTATATTTATATGATTTATGTATATTGTAATTATGTAGGTATTCCTGTTCAAGTTTCCCGTATCAAACGCACTTTTCAAAGTAAACTCTTGTAAAGAGGAAATCCATTTTTTGTCCATGACTTCGCAAACTGTAGTTTTACAAAAGAAAAGTTGTGAATTTTTTTTTCAAGTACGAATTTATTATATCGCACACTTTCCTGTATTCTACCGTGTCATACATTGACGGGCTTGGGAAAAGAAAGCGCACATCTCGAATTGCGTCAAATTGTTTGGGGTTGAAGGTATTTGAAAAAATATAGTTTTCCCTAAAAACCCCCTACAGTTTAACCACAGCTATTCTGTGCAAGACACAAAGAAAAACTGCACTGAAAAATTACTCTAATATTTATCTTGTTTTCATAGCCAGTATGAAAAGAAAAAAAACAATATCAGAGGGTCCCCATTTACATTGTTCAACAGGAGTATTTTCGTACCGTTATGATATATCTTGTTAGATAGACTTTTACATCCTGACTAATTTGAGATACCACTTTTTTCCCGAATCGTTTGATATGAAAGGCGTAAAAAAAAGCACAGCATTTTTTATTATAAATTTAGCCACTAACTTATTTAATTCAATTCAGATTACCACCTGCTTTTTGATCCAAAACAGTGACTATCGCTTTCAAGCTCGTGTCATCCGGAAAATTTCTCAAAGCTCGCGTATCCTCCGGGTTCCACGAGAAATTCCAACGCGACCCCCGGAGGATCAAAAAGCGCAAGCGTTTTTGATCGTCAAAGGAATAACTCAACCTGAAACCAATTTTTTTCAAAAAACATACAACGCTCGAAAACACACGTCAGCGTAAGAGAACTGCACCGATGCCATTTTGCCCCGACTCCAACGCTTTCAATCCCACTCAACAAACTTCCACCCCTCCACGCCCACCTATGCAGCCCTTCAAGCCCGCCACGCTCATTTCCACGAATGCGAAGCCATTCCTCGTATATCAACAGGCAGAATACACCCACTTTATACGCAAATCGTAAATCGTGTACACCTGACAAAAAAAAAGAGAAAACCGACAAACGACACTCGAACAAACCCTCCGTGTCCTCTCCGTTCCGTGCGTAACGACACCCTCTACTACTGAAAAAACAAAAAAAAAAAAAAGAGAAAACCGACAAACGACACAAAAAAAAACCATCCGGGTCCACTCAGAAAAGGGAGAAAAAACAACAACAACAAAAAAAAAAAAAAAAAAAAAAAAAAGACAATGGCATGCCCACGAAAAAAAGGCTCATACTCCATTGCCTGAACAAACAGAGAACTCAGCGCGGATGAAAAATGCGTCGAGGACCCCTCAGTTAAGCCTCGCGTCTTTTTTTCCATTACACACCAATGTCGTCGTCGTCGTCGTCGTCACACACGTAACACAACACAAGAGCTTTCGGGCACCCCAGCCGCGTGCGCAAAAGACCAACGGCGAAACAAAAAACAACACAGGGAGCTTTCGCCCCCCCCCCCCCCCCAGGGGGCTTCCGCCCCCCCCCCCCCCGCTGCTCTTTCTCTCAGTGCGGGCGTGTGGCCGCGCCTATAAATAAAACAAAAGCTGTACAGGCGCTGTAAGAGCAAGGGGGAGGGAGCTTGCGAGCTGGTAATGATCGTCGCCCGGTGGATATACGTGGTCTATCTAATATCTCTTGGGTGTAGGGACGTGTGTTTTTAATACGAGGAACTGGGTCTCGGGAATGCGGATGATTGTCGTTTGTTCGGCTGGACGGGGTAGCTTTTGAGCGGGAACTGACCTTTTTTTTCGCTCCGAGCTTGTAAATTCATAATGCGGGCGGGTATATTAATGATGACTAGAGTCGGTTTTCTCGAGGGTTTTCTCGAGGGTTTTCTTATCAAGGTGTTATTGAGATGGTTCTTTTTCGTTTGCGAAAATCACTCGCAGTATTGTCGCTTGCGAATATTGTGAAGAATTGGGTTGTCCATAAAACTGTGGGAGGAATAAGAACAACGTCAAAGTTCGAGTTTTTAGCGTAGGCTTTTATGGACAGAAGGGCAAATTTCGGACTTTGTTTTCACAAAAATTCTGACGTGAAAATCGCTAACTGCAGAAACAAAAAGAAAAATAACAAAGACTATGATAAGCATTATCAAAAGAAAATATGTCCAACATAACGTAAAATAACGTCTAGTTACTCTTTTGGCTAAGTGCATGGGGATTGTAATCTGCTGCCGACTGGTTGTTCTAAATGGTACTTGGGGTACAATGTAGTTATTTAAATTATTTTTTTAATCATTTCTACCAAGTATGAGGATATAAAAATTTGTAATTAATATTTTAATAAAAATTTTAATTTTTCAGTCGATAAAAATTTTACTCAAAGCTTACAATTTTTTCCGGATACATAAACACATCTACTTGTACGAACATCTCAATTTTGAATACTGTAATGTGCACTAGGCTGCAAATGCCCGTGGTTACTTTACGCAAAAAAAACAATTCAAACAAAACACGACCGTAATAGTAGAGTTGCGCCTCATTACATAAGGAAAATTAATTTTCTAGTTCCTCGTATTACTGTTTGTCTTTTGTCCCGCGCACGTAGACCACTACTACGACAGCAAAAAAATAAGAGCGAGCAAAATTTGAACCGTAATGAACACTTCCAATTACAAACTGCCAATAACAACCTACATTCCAGCACACAAGTCTCACTCATCGCCTTTTTTTATTATTCATGTCGAAGAACAAAAAAAAATCTTTGCCAACTATCGAATCCTCCTTTTGTTTCCATCTGTGCGATAGAAAAAGAAAAATTGGCGGTGCAGCTCCCAAATATGTTTTGAAAAAAAAAAAAAATTCCTACAGCGCCGGGTCAAGGCTGTCGGACGATAAAAGCGAGAGCTTTCCCAACAGGAACAATTAGTTTCATCGTTGTCATCATTATCGCCGGCACACGTGACCTATCGCTCGATCCTCAATACTCCTCGATTGCTCTCGTATAGGGTTTTTTTTTTTTTTCTTCGCGAGTTCGGAGACTTATATTGGATTCGATTCCTCATTTCGGACTTTTCATCATCACAAACTTGTTATCTCGTAAGCGTCTCTTGTAACTTTTTCTCCGGCCCCCCAAGTTCACACAGATGCATGAATCGAGTTGGGGTGTCCCCCTTGAGGTATAGAATATTCTCGGCACGTCAACCAACACGAGAGTTATCGATTGGGCGTCATCTCAGTTTACGAAGGTCGTGCTGCTTATGTACAACCGCTGATTGAAAAACTGTTGGACAATTTTATTTGTTCTTTGTAAAATAGACGCTAGACTGAAATAAATTGTTGCACGATCAATGTTGATTAATTCAAATATAATTTGAAATTAATGTAGTAAATATCTGTGGCGCGATTATTGTTATAATATTTTTAATTTATAAATTAGAAACGGCCCTATCGTTTTTACAATCAATAATTTTCAATCCTGCTTGGAACAATAATTCTTTTTGAGTCAAGGGACTGTCAAAGCTCATGTAATACTATAAAGGCCGTCAAAAAATAAGCTGATTGGAAGACCAACGAATCGAATACAGTCGAGCCACTTTGATCCTGCCGAGGCATAAAAATGATCGTGGGCCTCGCACACCTGGCCCATAAACGAGAAAAAAAAAGTCGAGAACGCAAACTCAGGGTCGTTGGCCGCGGGCGCGCAGCGAATGCGAAATTCTCGAGTCGTTTAATCGAACGGACGGACGGACGGACGTATATAATACGCATCAGCGCCTGTGTGTGTATACGTTTGGTCTGAATTTTCTCGAGCGCGTATATTTATATACGTCCCAAAGGTTGAGGTGCTAGAGAATAAAAGCAGCGCAGGTGCGCGCGATGTGCAGTACAGACACGTGTAGGTGTGTATATACTGCTCCAGACGACCTCGCCGAAAATGGAAACTCCTCGTGTTTTCGGAGGAAGGGGTGCGATTCTTTCTCGCTCGTTTGCCTTGAATGTTTTGCTCTGCTACTGCCGATTGAGCTAACGTTTTTTTTTTTTTTTTTTTTTGCTGATTGGGGGGGAGGGACGTGTAGAGGAGAAAGCGGGTTTCGGGTTGCCGTGTCTGTGTGTTTATTAAATTACGGAACTCGAGCGGAGCATACGCTTTGTTCCGTGTTTATTCGCATAGCTATGGGAAGAAAATCGCTATTTCAATTTTGCTGGGAAAAAAGCGCTACCTCGGTAGTTTTCCTCCTCTCGCCTTGTCTCTCGCAGTTCGGAGCGCTATCAGATCGCAGATGGAGAAAAACTATATGATATGAAAACACAAATGTTCTTTGAACTATTATCTTGATTTTCGTAGAAAAATCAAAAGATCACTTCTTAAAATACCTGAAGGTACAATAGTGCTTGCAAAACTTGTCAAGAAAAAAATGCATTCCATTAAAACAACATTTTATCTTCATGGTGATCTAAAATCTGAAAAAAAATGATTGTATCCTCACACAAAACCCTTCACTTTGATTTCCAATAGGAGAATTTTTGAACTGTTGAAACAGATTTTCCGAGATTTTTTTTTTCTTTTATTTTGTTGACAACACACATTTGAGATATCGCTTTTTTCTCGAGCCATCGATCTGTTATCGGTTAAAGAATGATTCGCTGTTCGATAATTGGAACGAGATAGGGTACTACCTGTTACACTACAACAGCACCAAAATATTGGAAAAAGATAGCGAAACAGTAATGGGAAATTTGAATCCACGCGATTGGTTCCTCACAGCCAATATACCTTCAAGCTCATCGATACCTGGCACTAGATCGTCAACACTACTCACTCATCGATAGCCTATAGCACGAAAGCTCGTGACTTTTCACGCCCTGCAGTCCAAAGGCGATAGGTACACTGCAATTATACGATTTAGTGGTACACCTATACGATATATACGTAAAGCTATCGTTTCGCTCGACTTACCGGCGCCACCAAAGTGAAATGCACTTTTTTGCAATGCAAAATAATCGATGCTACCAGACGCCTAAGCTCACTCACTCACTCTGTATGTATACATCTCTGTGTGTGTGTGTGTGTGTGTGTGTGTGTGTGTGTGTGTGTGTGTGTGCGTGCGCGCGGACGTCTCGCTGATGGCGTGACGTGTCGATCGATCGCCGACCGACCGACGGGCGGTCTGACCGCGCGCGGGAACCGGTTATTATTTCTGCATGTAATAGTATAGTGTTGTAGTGATGGTAGGGCTGAACGTGTAGTGTCATTGATCACGATGCATCAGAGGTATAGCTGCTGTAATAGCTCTCCTCGCGCCAATAAATTTTTATTTATTTCACTACTTTCTGAGAAGATCCGACGGTCGTCGCGCGCTTACGTCGTCGACGCAAAAGTCCATTGACGGAGGCAGACGAAAGCGCTGTGGGATCTTTAACTGGGAAAACATCACTGTACGTAGGCGCGTTTGGGAGTTCGTGATTTTCGTGTGATGACAGTGCAGAAATTTTCAAGAACTGTCAGTGATTTTTAGCCTTCAAGTTGTTCTTGATTCGAATGGAGATCATTGTAGTAAGCGCACACGTCCTGTAAGATGATGATCAACAAACAAACTTGGGTTATGCAGTAAACAACCGTTTGAATCTAAATCTATGTAACGAATCAAACAAAATGATTGTAGCCACAAAAAGGTTCCTTTTCTGGAAAAATTCAACACCAGAAAAACTGCACAGGAAGTGAGTGATCGAAAGCCAACGATGCGTAACCAGAGCGATGTGAATGAAATCATCATCAATCTTTTGAGACAAATTGGTTCATCGATCTGTGTAATCGGATTATCTATCAAGGTCATTGTCGGCGTCGTCGACGTGCCTGGAGTAACGAAAATATTCTTCATTACTTGTAACGAATGAATGAAATCTGATCTGTTAGACCAAGACAATAAAATCCACTGATGGATGGTAAAAATTCAGTGATTAAAATGACTAAAATTAGACGACTGCAAATTTTGTGAAGAGGCACTAAAAAAATCAGTGATTCACAGATTCTGCAGTAATGATAACGTTTGATATTGATATCGGCAGATTTTTCACTAACTCAGTTTGAGAGAGATTTTCTGATTTATATTACCCACACCGAATGTATAAACAGCAGTAAAATCACTGTGTTATGATTATCCATAAGTGCATCTTTTTATTTTCCATTTGAAATCTTAAACTTTGTTTGGTCATAAAACATATTGTTGCGAAGCCCGTAGAGATAATAATTAGATATATTTTTTTTTTAAATATCAGCTATATGGAAACTTAATTCAGTACTGGTCGATGACTCACAGTATGTAACCTCACGCGGGTCTCAGTCGCGTGACTCGGACAACAAAATTACACTCGTGCCGACGGAGGAGACTTATTTACGATTCAGTGATCGAAGCTCGTTCGGTGTGAATGTGCTCTTGATACATTATTTTGCTGGCCTGGATACCATATTTTTGTTGCGTGTTTACAGAGGCTTAGAATCACAGGTATTTGGTTATTGGATGGGATTACAATGAGTAATCCAAACAGGAGAGCGATAACGATAATATTATAGGCTTTTAGTGATTAACGACGCAAATATCGAACATGAGATTATTATGTTTTGCGATAATTAGCTGACACTAGTCATTATTGTAATGGATTAGCGCATAAGTCAGGTAAAAGTAAATACACAGTATTTTAGTACGAACGTGTCAATCACTGCCGACATTGTTTTAAATTGATATTGATTAAAATTTGATACAATTTAAGCGTGATGTACCTACTCTTCACACTATACATGCCTCGATGTATGCTACAGTATTTTTTTTATTTGAATCATTACTTTACATAAAAAACTTACCAGTGCATATTTAATAAAAAGAAGTATTACTTATCCTATAGTGCTTGTTAACTCCTTATATTGAACAACTGTGAAGTGGATTATTTTTATGCTTAACAAACAATCCTGTTAGGAAAACCACAAAATTAATATTTTTTCTGCAGATGTTTCCCAGAATATCAAATCGAAGCAACAGAATCTGTCTGCATATTAATTCTGCACTAGAGTATCTTAAAATAGCTGCCTAACACATACATTTTAACTGTTATTGACAAGAGTTCAAAACTAAGTAAAGTTAAAAGCTCTTATCAATCTTGTGGGTTCGTTTAGAAAGTAGCAAAACTTTTCAAATAACTTATGATCATGTAAACGCTATAATTTTTCACATCATTTTCGAAAAAAGATTCCCCGATCTGAAGGTTTTATGAAAAGAATTGACACTATCTTTCGTGTAACATGACATTTATAAAAATGTCCTCTATGAGTGGAAGTCAGCACAGAGTTACTCCTAAAATTGACAAGATTTTTATTGCTTTTAAATAGATGCTCAAGTATACAATAAAAAACATATTTCCTTTCAGAAAGTGTCTTCTATTGCGAAAAAGTAGGTCCCACGAGAGAAATATTTACAAAGTACGATGTGACCTGCAATACAAATTTTTGTTTATTAATAGCTATTTCAAAAATAGTATTTCTAAATATTCTTTATTTGTTCAATATTTCTCTAAAACAATAGTTCTCTATATAACCTAATATTGGAATAAAAGCTAACGTTTATAAAATCAATTAATCAAATATAAAGAAATAAATGCGATTTAAACGCCACAAATATTGTTTGTCTATATTCATACATCATCCATACTACTACATTCTTTTAGGGATTGATTACAACAAATATTTTTCCATAATTGTATTTATGATTGACAAACAATGTAGGTGTCCCATTAAAAGACATTGCTCAAAAAGAAAAATAAAGAATGTCAAAACATAAATAGTTGACAATTTTATTTTTCTGTTTCTCAAGGGATTCATGCTTAGGTTAAAAAGAGGAGTTTATGTAAAAAAACATGTATATGTATATGAAAGTTACTTTTCAACATTTCCGAGAAAATTTTGCCATGAAAATAGATTTAAGTACTTTTAAATCCATCAACATTACTTTTTATAACGCACTAATAAATAAGACCCCAGGATGACGAAATAATGTTTCACGCGTACAATCAAATTAAAAAAAAAAATTCGTTTATGAATCTTTGCAATCAATAGTACAAGGATTTTCTACGATAGTACGCTTGAACACTTGTGACGATAAACAAATTTACGGTCCTCGGTGCAAGCCAATACATCCGTACGTATTTTCCCAGCGAAAGAGGCGGCGTAAAATATGTAACATCAGATAAATTACCGGGATCTTTTTCATTCCAGTGTCCACTGCTTATTTGTCGTATCCACTGAGATTTAGTGTACACGATGGGGTTAGGAGGACGGAGAACCGGCCGGGCTCTCTCAAATGGAATTTTCGAGAACATCCTATACTCGATCCTATAAGTACGTACTCGCGATCTCATTCGTCTCATTTTACGAGCCGTGTCGTAATTCGCGATCCGATGCTACCTCCTCCTCCTTCACATAAACCTCGACGTCGCGAGAGCAAGAGAGATTTCGACTACCGCGTCTCTCTTAATACCAGAAAGGCGTTTCAAACATTTATTTCGCTTTAAAGGTCGAAGCACTTTTTTCGTGTCGTCGCGAGAGATTACTAGCACGAAACTGTCACTCGAACAATGAAAAATATACAATTTCACGAAAGTATAGGAGCCCGATAAATTTTTCGTTCCAATTGGGTCACCAAAAACACGTCCACTCTTCTTATCCCTCCTGTAGGTGCAATCTATAAAATCAAATAAATTTCCGCGGCACAGCGACCGGACATATTTACGATTTAATAAGCAGTTACGGGCTGACCCCGATCCCCTTCAGAATTCTCGGTAAGACGGTCTACCTTATTCTCCACTTTTTTATTTACAGTTGATCAAAGGCTATACACAGCTATCCTTTGAGATGAGAGTTTTTTAAAAAAGAAGTAGATTAACCGGAGCAGGGCGTCCGAGATACTTTTATCGGGGGATAGCGGGTGTTAATTACTGTGTTAGCGAGGGCAATCAAAAATGTATCCAGTAAGCACAGTTTGGAGGGTAAGAGAAGCTTGATTAAGATGGGTAGTTGGTTATTTGGTCTACGTGCCATGGAACGATTTGCGCCGACACAATCAGTAACTTGAGAGTTTTTGGAGACAAGAGTTCTTGATACATAAAAAACCATTCTATCGAATTAGATAAGTAAAAAAAATGTGTTTTGATCAACTGTACGAAAAGAAATCGTTAATATGATTCCTATCTATAGTTTCGTCAAACAAATTACAGACCCAAACACGATTTTGCCATTAATACGATAAAAACTTATCTGCTGACAACAGCATGACCGATCGTCACTTTTATCTGGAGACACATGGAAATATTTATCGAGATTTATCACCGCGTGTGTATAAATAAAACCAATCGAAACTTATCCCTCTTTGCGTAAGAGGCATAATCTCTCCAAACACACAGCAACCTTCTTACATAATTTCAAACGTGCATCCCTGAACAAAACGACGCTTGACATGCTGCTCCAAAAATAGCATACACGTGTACCTACACACACGCATGAACTCTTGTAAACGAACAAGCCCACAGAGAGCGCCGGTCGACCCATCAATTTCTAGACCAGAAACGAAGCCACGGTGTTTCCAATTTTCCCAGCACAAGCAGTACAGTCGAGTACAGTACGGCGAGCTTGCAAAGCTTGCATTGAAAATTACGCGCGAACACTCGGCCTAATCTATTGGCTGAATTAGAAGATATGTACGAGCGCGAGGGGCTGTCCACGTGATTCAAATGATTCAAAATCATTTGTGAATCACGGTTGAATCGTGAATCTTTTTGAATCTTGGGTAAAAATTAAATAATTAT
>JAPYYV010003333.1:0-19168 GCA_030522625.1 Copidosoma aretas
TATCTCATTTTATCGATCCGATCGTTTTTCCCAGAATTTTTCTATCAGGAGATTACGGTTAGAGTATAAATTATCCAAAAATCCATATGACACATCACTTCTCTGTTTTGCTACATTTAACGCTAACGTTATATAGCAAAATGGAATATACAACTTGAAAATTAAAGGTCAAGTATGTCATGTAACTCCAAATTCAATAAATGTTAACAACAATTTTGAACTAACATGCAGTTAATTATATATATATATATATGTATGATGATATTGTTACTATTGAAAAAAGATTAAAATTAGATAAAAATTTAGTTGACGAAAATATTTGAATCTTGACCGAAATCATCAAAAATAATCTAATTGCAAAAAATTACAAACATTTACATCAAATTGCTAATTATGAAAATTTAAATAATTACAAAATGTGTTGTTTGCGCAAAAGTGGTGAAGAGACATATTTACAATAAACCATTAACAGCAGAATGCGGTGCTATTATAGATTCTGAATCAGACACGGCAAATGATTTAGATCTGTGTGTATTTTCAAAGTATTTATGAGAAGACATTCGTACTCATACTTACTTTAATAAATTATCTCATTTTATCGATCCGATCGTTTTTCCCAGAATTTTTCTATCAGGAGATTACGGTTAGAGTATAAATTATCCAAAAATCCATATGACACATCACTAAAATCCATATGACACATCACTACTCTGTTACAATATTACACATATAGATTTTCTTATCGACCTATTTCAAAAAATTTTAATCCCCTTTTATATGCTGGAAGACTAACGCAACAATTTTTCATACGTTCTTGTACAATGATCGAAAGTAATAAAATGGATTTTTTTAGAAATACTTAAGAGTAATTAAATATTAAATGCTTTCAAGGAATCTTAGATCATATTGTACTTAGTGCTTCAAACTTATCCAAAAATAAAAAAAAATAAAAAATTGGAAATTTATTTACATTATCATCATTATACATAGGTGTACCGAGAAAGATGCAACAACGTTATCAAGATTCAATGGCTATTACGAGAAAATGTGGTCCATCATATTTATTTATCACTATGGCATGCAACCCAAAATGAAAAGAATTAAAAGAAATTTCTAAACACTTTCTAAAAAACACAACTTCGAACGATAAACCCAATGTAATTGTTAGATTATTTCACATAAAATTGGATATTTTGTTAAAAGATATAACAAAAAAAAATTGTTTGAGTAAAGTTTCAGCATATGTACATACTATTAAATTTAAAAAAAAAAGTTTACCGCGTGCTTATATTTTAATAACATTGCAATCTGATACCAAGTTAATTACAACAGATGTTATTGACAAATTTATATCGGCAGAAATTCATTCGGAAGGTAAAGAATTTCAAAGATTAGTTATAAAACGCATGCTTCATGGTCCACATGATAAAAATAGTCCATGTTAAGAAAATGAAAAGGGAATGTGCAAAAAACATTTCCCGAAACCCTTTATAGAAGAAGCAGCTTTTAAAAAAATGGCTATGCACACTATAAACGTCGAATAATTTATTCTGAAAATGAAATTTATCAAATCATAAATAGCAATGAAAAAATTCCTATCAATAATTTAATGGTTGTTCCATATAATAAATTGTTGGTAAAAAAATATAACTCTTACAATTATGTTAAATATTGTGCTTTTATACTAAGTGTAAGCTATGTTTATGTGTAGTGTAAACTATATAACAAAGTGTATGACTATATTTATGAAGAAAGTCACAGAGCATTTGTCAACATGTACCAAGACGTGTCTAAAAGAAAGATTTATGATGAAATAAAAAAATACGTTGAAGTTCGATACGTCAGTTTAATAGAAGCAGCATTGCACATTCAAGAATTTCCAATATATGGAAGGAGCCATACGGTAGTTAATTTACCTGTCCATTTCAAAAACAGACAAATTATTTTTGAAGAAACTAACATCCATATCTTATTAACAAATTCAAAAATACCTTTAACTGCTCGGTTTGAATTAAATTAAACGGATGCATTTGCTAAATCTATTAAATACGTGAATATTCCAGAATATTATGTTTTTCATAATAAAGAAAAACGTTGGGAAAAAAGATAGCAAATCAGAAAAAATGTTGCAATCGGTAGATTCAATAGTGTATCTTCAAAAGGTCAATAACGATTTTTTTAAAAATTAATACTGAATAAAGTAGAAGGTGCTAAAAGTTTTCAAGATCCTATGAAATTCAATAATGCGTCTAATAATAATTTTAGAGATACAGCTATCGCAATAGTTTTAAGTGAACACGATTCCAAAATTAAGGAGATTTTTGAAGAAGCTTCTACTGTTACACTTTTTTATCAATTTAGAAAATTTTTTGCGTAGTTTTTGTTATCTGGAAATATTCAAGGACTAAAAATTTGGGCAAAATATGAAAATTAGTTATCTCAAGATTTTCTAACTAATAAAAAAAATCGTGCATTTTATGTTTTGAATGAGATTTTCATGTTAGAAAAAACATGTGAACATTTCGATTTACCAAAAGCAGAAAACATAGATTTACAAGAAAATGATAATAAGGACGAAATTTTCTATGGTAAAAAAATGTTCGCAGATTTATACAATAAATTAAATGACGATCAAAAACTCGTCTTTTGAACAATATATAGTTAAATAAATAAAGTCTACTTTATAGATGGATCTAGAGGATCGAGAAATACTTTTTTATATAAACATTGATTTATCATCTTATTTCCATTAATGGAAAAATACTGTGTAGAACTTACACAGGTATCTCTTCCATACTGCTTCCAAAAGGTATGACCGGTCATTGAACATTTCGATTGCCATTAGATTTACAAAACATTGAAAGTGCATTTATAGAATCGTATTCTGATGAAAGAAAGTTAAAAGAACTAGATATAATTATTTAAGATAGAGCATCAACGTTTCCAAAAAAACTCTAGTAATCGTCGATAGAACATTACACGATTTGTGCGATACTAATACATTATTTGGAAATAAATTGATCATTTTAGGTGGAGATTTTCGCCAAATCATACCTGTTATCAAAAATAGTAAGAGAACTGGTATTATCGGAGAAACGAATGAAAATTTTTATCTGTGGTCATCTTTTAAAATTTAACACTAACACACCACTGCTCGTTCAATAAATAATATATTTCTAAATTATTATCCGAAATAGGAGAAAGAAAAATAGTTTTCAAGGCTATTGATAAATCATTTATAAATAGCTTTATATTGACCTCTCATGATGAATTTACACTTTTTTTAAATAATAAACTTTTGCAATAAATACCAGGGGATGTGACAACATATTATAAAATTAATACTGCTGCATATAAAGAAGTTGACAAAAGCGATGACAATATATATATATACATTTTCCAATTAAAATATTGAATAATATTCGTAAAGGTTTACCACCACATGAATTAAATTTGATAGTAGGAGCAATAATTATGTTGATTATAAATTTAAGTATTGCTAATGGTTTGTGCAACGGTACACGATTAAAAATCACGCAGCGATTCGAATTCATCATTTCAAAAATAACCAGAAATAATCACTGGCAAGAGGAAAGGAAACAAAGTTTTTATACCTAGAATCACTTTAAATACTGAAAATAGTTCCTCTCTCCCTTTCATTTTGTACAGAACACAGTTTCCGTTAGTTTGTGCTTTTTTAATGACCATAAACAAATCACAAGTGCATATTTTCGAATCTGTTGGCGTATATTTTAAAATACCATTGCTTTCTAACGGTCAATTATATGTAGCACTATCAAGATGTAAAAATCCTAAAAAAATTTTTGTTCAACTAGAATCAGAAAATAACTTGGAAATAAGAAATATTGTGTGGCAAGAAATGTTTATTTTAAAACGTAAAAAAAAAAAAAAAACATTAGAAATTCATTTATACAAATTTTTCATTATTTTTATTGCCAGTGTTAATTTATTTTTTAATTTTTTTTCATCTCCAATGATTTTGTTTGATAATATCCATACAAAAAAAAACGAATGAAATTATTAAGCAACTCAGTATTTTTAAATATTTAAATATTAAAAAATATCTGACATTTTTACCTGTTTTACCATTACTTTACATGTTTTTTACACATCGATTAACATTACTTTACGTAACCATACAAAATTTACTTGAATGTTTGCGAGGATTTCTCCAAAAAAATGCATGCGCTCTTACTGTGTACCTAGGGTGGCGTGGATGTCAGTCGCTTGTCAAAAGTGAAATAAAAAGTACGACATAATTTTGAGAAACATTGAATGTACCTCAATAATGTTAGGCGGAGTGATATATATTTTACTATATACATAGTGATAAGAACAAATAATCATCCGCAGCCTATCCCCCTCAGCCCTCCCTTAAATCATGGGTAAATTCTTTATATTTTTACGTGTTTTAAGATATCGTCAGTTGTTAGTGCCCCTCCCTTAACCCCCTGACCACCCATCGGCGGCATCCTCAAACAATCTATCGTTGTCTCTGTGATTTCACGTAAATATTATTTTTCCATTTTTTCGTTGGCCCCCCTCAGCCTCCCCTCACCAGCCTCACCCCCAACCCCCTCGCCACCCCTTAAGAACTTTAAAAAATTTTCAGGATTTCTATACCCCTCTCAAAACTTAGAAATTTTTACCCAATGCTCATTTTCACAGACAAAGATGGCTTAAGCTACTCGAAAGACTATATCGCCGAACTCGGCCAAAAACAGACGGATAATTCCGATTACAGACGATCCACCTCACAAAAGCCCTCTAACATCGTCGAATATTACCGAGAAAAACTGGATGCAGCCAAAGCCGATCCTTTACATCCACTTGGAATTTTTCATTTTTCCCGCACAACTAATTTAATGAATAGACAGATTCAGAACAATAAAACGGACCGTTAGTGACAAGAGGTATAAAAAGATAACGGCAGAACTGTACGCTCTAGCTAAATACGAAATAAAAATACGATACAAGTTAAGTACCTGCAACCAAAAAACTAAATACACTCGCTCGCTTAGAAGGTAAAGGTACGTATTATGAGCCAGTTACTCGACGACGTTTTAATCATCCATCGATTTGAAAAAAAAAAAAAAAAAAAATTTCTATTTATTTTTTGCACCATTTAAAGCGCTATACTCTAGAGAACAAATAACTACAGCAAAAAAAATAAAAAAGGGGTCACGAAAAAACTTAAGTGAATAAAAAGCCGAGTCTTTTTTTTATATATTATGGGCCACCTGTTTTTACTTTGTCCACCTGGCCCATAATTTATGTCCATATTATGAGCCACGCAAAAAATTACTTATACTTATTAAAAAAAGATTGTTTGGTAAATATTATGTATTTTTACAATGATGAAGTAAACAAATTTGTATGTGTAAATAAGAAATATGTTATTACTAGGCATAACTTAATTATTTTTATACAAAGAACAATTTAAGTTATCTTAAACTTAGGAAAAATTACTCTGATTTCTTTGTTTCGGTTCTACATCTTTTAACATTTAATTCCTTTAATCCATCGTCAATAGCTTTTGTTTGAATATTTCAATGTCATCAGTAAATTATTAAACTTATATTAATGATTTTTAATGGTTGACTCCTTTTTTATAAAATATTAAAGTATCCTTAAAGTTATTTCAAAAACAATATTAAATTTTGATTTAATACTCTTTTGTAAGTACAGGTTGATATCGGTAGAATAATTTTATGAACGTGTTTGACTGAATATTCAAATGTCTTGAGCCAATTTATGAACTTACTTTAATGATTTTTTAATGATCGGCCCTTTTTCAGAAAATAATGAAGTATCTTTAAAGTTATTTCAAAAACAATATTGAACTTTGATTCAACATTCTTTGGTAAGTACAAGTCAGTTTCGGTTCATTAATTTTACAAACGTGTTTGACTGTTTAAAATGTTTAAAATTTAAAATGTTTTACTGTCAAAATAGTATAATCTAACCTTTGCAAAAATTCTAATGTTGAAGAAACTTTGACTGGATATGCATAACCAAAAATATAGTAGGTTAGGAACAGTAACTGGAATCCCTGCAGATTTGATTCACATTCTATTATACTTTTCTTCTCCAAAACAACAGCAATGTATGCATTCGCGTCATACAAACTCATTCCTGAGTATTACAAAGTTTGTACATTGAATTTGTTTACATATTTCCTTACTGTTTTGGAAAGTTTCATGAAATATTATTTGATTCACTCACCTTCAACTACAAGAAGAGGATGTTGAACGCCAACAACATTACTAGACGTCAAGTCGTCGTTTCGGTGGTCCTAAAAGATTGTAAATAATTTATATAAAATTTAGCAGTTGTTTTTAAAATTTTTCACTCACATCAAGAATCAGGAATAAATGCCTTTGATCTTCCTTAAAACAACGTAGGAGTAAGGGAAGAATGAAAATACATTTCGGTAACTTGTTCTTATTTTGCTTAACAGCTTCTTTCATTTTAATGAAAATTTGCTTAAATCCATCCTTTTTCCCTTTTACATCATCCGGAGTAGCAAAAGAGCGACGGATGCCCTTATTTGTCTTCGATAAAGCTTCTTTCCAACGATGATTTACATCAAAGCTCAGAAGCTTTGACGCATGAGCTTGTAAGTGATTGAAGTTCTTAAAGTACGGCTAGTCTTTCAAAATAATTTGCACATTTTTTTTTGATGAGTTGATATTTGATCTTTGTAGGAAATACGTTTTTGCCATCAGATCATTAACCTCATCATTGTTGGCATCGTCAACGATTTGATGAAGGCGCTTGCATTCTTGTAATTCACTCATCCCACTGGAAGACAGAACTGGTGCATACTCTACACACCTATATCCATCTTGTTTGCTATGCGTTTTTTTTCATTTTCTCTATTATCCGCGTCCTTATCATCAGAATCCTCCGAAAGACTCCGCTTTGATCCTCTAGTGGCTCTTACTTTATAATGATCTGATTTATAAATTTGTACTTTCAAAGACTCATTTCCTTGACCAACAACATCATCTCCGATTTTGTCTTAAAAAGCAGTAGTATATGTGAAATATAAAATGTCAGCGATTTTCACAGCGGTCCGTCTAGTAGTCTCCTTCAGATCTCGAATTAAATATTCCGCTTACGCACTTACAATTTGTAATCGCTTGCCTCGATGTAAGACACTTTTACTTTCAGCTTTCCAACGGAGACTATTCGCTAATTTTGCCCACATTAATTATAAATCAATGTTGCGCACATCTGGAAAACAAGTATTGAGAATTATTGTATTGTATGGGTAATATAATTACTAAACCATGCAGTACATGAATATTTTTATGTTGACCATCTTTATGTCCAGTAGATTCACCTTTGTTCTTCTTTTCATTGGCATTCTTAGTAGATTCAGATGTAAGAGTGCAATTATCAATGCTGGCTAGATCAGCACCATAAGGGATAATAAGTAGTGTCAGTGGGGGCTTTTGCTGAGTTAAACGCTGTTCCGCATATTCAAGAAGTACTTCATCGTCATCGATTGTCATTCGTTCCTCTTAATCTACAATCTGGACATAAAACCGATTTTTAGGACATAAAACAAACTTATTTATGTTTTTCGATTTTGAATTTTAATTTAATTTTCGATAAAAATTTTTTTCGTAAGTGGGTGATACTTCAAGTAATATACTGCGGTCGATACAACAAAAAGAGTGATGAAGTACATCGATATAAAAAAAAAATTTTTTAAGTAAACATAACAAAGTTTTACCATTTAATTTTTTTCTATCGTTAATTTGTCATGAGTTACATTACGATTAAAAATAATGTGAGTACATGCTGACTGCACACACTTTATGATAATCATACTTGTACTGCACAAATGTACTCTTAAAAGGGCACTACTCTTGTTTAATGTTAAAAATTTACTACTATTATTATACACAGAATTTATGTATTTAAAACAATGGTTTTATGCAAGAAAATTGAAACGGTTTTGTTTGCTTGAAATATATTTTTGGTGATTAACTGACGCAAAATTCTTTTGAGTGAATAAAAAAAAATCAAATGTTTTATGAAAAGTTAACAATACCTTGACTCACCTTTAACTTTACATTTGGCAAGGACAATTTAGTTTTGTCATTCTCTGAAATATCTTTGACTGTGTTTACGCTTATTAAATAACTATTTTTATTATTTCCAGGAATTAATTTTCTAAATAAAGGCATCTTGCTACTTGATTATTGGTAATCTACAGTACATGATATACAACGTTAATTTAAATGGGGTCCGCATGATAAAAAAATAATCTGAACGTTCGTCATTATTGACAAAATTCATAACTCTTTATCATTTTCATTTGATAATTATATCTAATATCAATATTAATTTGTACACTGATTACGCGCAAGTGTGGCATTTTATGTTTGTCGTACTGTAAATATATTTCGCTCAACATCGGTTCTGTTGCCTCTTCAAAATTTTATTTTAATTCATCCAGAGTGCAAGGTTAAAAAAAAATATAATATTTTTTGTTATGGATGCATATGCGTATTATGTATACAAATATTTACACATAGATCGCCTTAATCGCTATAAACAGAATGAAAAGCAAAACTACTTCAAGGTGTTAAATACCGAGATCTTCCAACGCTATAATCATTCAAAGGCTTAAAGTACGGAGTTCAAGCTGATTCTATACACATGTATCTTGCTAAACTACTTAACTTATAGCTTCGCAAATGAGGTTCAAAAATTGCATTAATCACTTCGCACTAAAATATGACACGGTCATTTTCGTCGATAAGGAAGTCAATGATATTCCCAAAAATACAATTATATTCATATGCATCTTGTGATAATAGTATGTATGAAGCTTTTTTGTACTCAGTTCCTTTAATTACTATCTTTGTGCACTCCCGTAGTAAGCCCGTAATCTGTAATTTTTGCACTGCATGTTGAATTGGACTTGGATGTATGTTTTTATAAAAATTATTTGCTTCTTCGTAGTATATGTCTACTTTTGTATTTGCGCCAAGCCTTAAGTAACATTGAAATATTTCATGCTTTCCGGCCAAAGATTTCGTGGCGTTCATGAAGTTTAGTATGGATCTTATTACCCGACGAAAATTAGTGTATTTAGATTCAAATCTTTATGTTCACACTTTGATAAGAGGACCGTACTCTGATGTAAATTCTGCATAATGCATAATATAATAATGCTTAGCACGTAGTTTTATGTGGAGAAATAAACTTATTCTGAAATGTATGTACGAATAGATGATGTGTTGCGTATACGCAACCATGGAAACATGTATCTCTAAGGAAAGTACTAATCCAGTCATTTCCGTCAATAATAGTATCGCTTTCCAAACATCGTGATTAACATCTTTTATGCGATCATGTATAATTAATGGAAAAAGTCTAAAAAAATTCCAAATTTGCCAAGCCCCACCAGCTAATTTCATAGCTTTTGGAGAAAAAGTACACGGCTTGTCACGTCTATCTTCTACTAAATAGCTAAAATGGTTGATTCGGCTGTTTAATTCGTCGACTGTAAACCATTTGAATTTAATTAAGGAATAAACGTATAGCTGCATATTAAAGGCAATTACGCCTTCAAGTACATCGTGACCAAGACATGGTCGGAGTCCTGGATTACATACATGGTAATAGTTTATTTGATTGAAAATGGAATCAAATTTGATGCCCATGATGTTTTAACTGCATTTTTGTTTTAGGGAATCCTTATATGACTGAATTGTTCTTCACTTGTGCGTTTTGTACAGCTTGGCAGCATCATCAAAATCTGCTTTTGTTATTACACAGTATCTGCAAAAATAATATGATCTACTAGATTTCTCAACGTAACCTCTAAAGGCATGACTGCCTAAGTTATCACCACATATAAAAACTATTGACCCTTTTATTAATTTATTTTTTATTTGAATTCCATGTTTTTCTAATATTTTTAAATCAGCTACAATTGGTATGTGTACTGCGTGGTGATTAAACAGTGACTTAGTGCACAATGCTACAAGCTTGATATTATTTATATGTGAACGTAAATAATCCATATTTCCTAGCGTACAGTACACAGCAACGAATTTATGTTTTTTCTTCACATGTCCAGTGGGTTTACTAATTTGAAACTATCTTTGTATAATATTACTTGGAGACTATCTGGATTACTTTCGAAAAAGCATTACTTTTAAATAAACTTCCGTCCGTGAAATATTTTATGACTTCTTTACCAGATTCCTGTGAAATTTGTTTGATATTCACACCGTTTAATGACTTACCAGAATAAAATGTTCTTAACGTACACAAGATTGGAACGGAACATACTGAAAGCACTTATCCTTTTTGCCGGTCGTAACGCTTAATGGAATCTATTTAGGTTTCACATAATCATAATTGTTCTTATAGTGTTTTTTTCGTTTAAAATCTGATCATAGACTATTGTTGCTCGTTAAAAGTGAATATGCAGTAAAAACTTTATTTATCACTCAATCAATCGTCGCGTGCGATAATGTATTTATTAATTCTTTGCGTAACCTCTGTTCTACAATATGTTGATTATCTGTAAGCAGCTTAATGAACTCATTGATTCTATATTGTAACGTCAATACTGGAATTATTAGTTTATATTCTAGCTTAAGGTACAGTTAAGAAACATTGTGAAGAAATAAGTCAGTTTCCGAATTAATTTCGTCAACATTATGGTCAATAATTACGTCATCCGTACTATCTTCAACTTCTTCATTCAATTTGCACAACGACGAATCGGAATACCTACTATGGTTTACAGTCTCCTTCTTTTTCATTAGCTTTAATTTTTATTACTCTATTTCTGTGATTTCTAGTTAAATGACTAGAGAACGATTAAATATTTAAATAATTTTACCTACATCTAAGATGCGGACATATCACCTCAGATTTGTTTCTTATATGGTTTTTTAAGAGCGTCATCTGATCTGGATGGTTACTAAGTACTTGTTGACAAATATCAACAGTACATACAAACCACCCCTCCTTACCAGTAGCACTAGCTTCCTTCGTTAGGAATTTTTTTTAACCTGCTATTGATGATAGCGCAGCAGGTGTATTTTTAAGTTTTTTTGTTTTCGAAATCGTTTCTTACATTTCTCATATCCACAATAAAAGCCGTAAGATAAATTTTGGTGAAACTGGTAATGATTGACATGAGTGTTCAGATTTACTGTTTGAAAAGAGCAGAATCGACAATAAAACATTCTGAAACACCTAAAAAAAAATAAGAATACGGAATAACCATGAGCGATTTCCAACCAATATTTTAAATAGCAAATGTACTTTCGCGATCATTCGTGCGATAAAAAAACTCAAATAGAAAAGCCAAATAAAGAGATGGATGAAATGATAAAGACAATGGTGAATAGTTAACCAGAAAAATTTAAATAAAGTCGGGATGGTGTCATGCAATGTAGATCATCCTATCTTTGGATTGGTTGTTGACTATGACGTAGCTTACATTTGATTGGTCGCGGCCTTTAAAGTGCGCGAATTTTAATTGTAGTATATAATGTAGATAGTTTTACATTTTTCATTAAATAATAATCATGATTAATTTAGGATTAAAATATTATTTAGTATACTATTATTGACTTATGCTTATTATCTTGAAAAACGTATAGGTCACATGGTAAAGCCTGTTTATTTGTCACGTGATTGCCTGAGACTGTTCTAGGGCGTGTGAATTCATTAATATGATTTTAAAACATGACAGTAATTGAGAAATGTTCAATGTACATATTTAAATAATAATTTATTGAAAAAATGATAATAATTTAAGCGTATGATTTTTCTGGTATCTGTAAAAAAATGATGTCATTTTAATGAGGCCTTTTATTCGCTGTGTAGCTGGTTGATGCAGATGGCGTTATTTTTAGTGGGGAAAAATTAAAGTATTAGATTCTTAGAAAGTGATATCATAAATTAAAAATCAGTTAATACAACGTTCAGGTTGAATAAATAGTAATTTTAGGTCATAAGACTAAATAATTTTTTGTTCCATTAATCATTAAAAATGTTAGTTTGACGTTTGAAGGCTGGCACAGGAAGCTTCGGCAGAGCCTCCTTGTATCACGGAAAAAAGGCAAAATATTTTTACATTTACTTGTACAAAAAAGGAACATTGAATCGAAACATTAGTCTTACAATAACCCTTTGCGATAGAATAGAAATATTTACAATCCCTAGCCTCATTTTTTAATTTCACGATCGGGCTTGGGGGACTTTGGTCAACGTCACAAAGACTACGATATACTTAATTTTCGTACAATTTTGAAAACTCTGAGATGCTTTTTTATTAATTTTGAAATTTTTCGTTTTTTTAACTTTGTCGGCCGTTACAAACAATTACGACATTATAAAAAAAATTTAAATCCATAAGTCTTGTGTAAAATCATCTCCCTAATGACTTTTACTCAAAACGTTTATCTCTAAAATGCGTAATTTGCGAGATAATTACCAATAATCCTAAAAACACCGATTTAGTAGCAATTTCGCAATAACAAAGGCGGTTCTAGGGCTGGGATTTATTCAGTTTTGAATTTATTATAAATTTTAGTAACAATAATAATAGCAATAATAATAATAATCATAATAATAATCACAATAATAATAATCGGAGAAATGAGGATAAAAGAGAAAGAATAATAAATAAATCAACAAAAACTGACAGACAAGAGACTGAAAGTAAGTCACCACTAGATCTACTTAGAAAATTTTTAAAAATTGTCTTTATCACGCTTTAAATGATAAGAAACGTATACATTTTTTTTAGTTTGATAAAAACTAAAATCTAAATAATTAGTATTATAAATTACTACAGAGTTTTTATTTATATCTCAATAAACACTACAATTGCGTTGTTATTATGTTACTCTTTTAAATGTATATTTTATATTGCAGTATTTTTTATTTACCTTTGTGCATTAAAGTATTGTGATGGTTATGATGGTGATACTTTAAAATCTTGAAACTAAATGCGAATGATTGCGTTAAGATTAACACATTCATTACGACTTTCTTACCACCACTCTATAAATATAAAATCGAGCAGTTGAATACGGTTCTGTATGTAACATCTTACTTCAATTTTCATTAATAATAAGTTGATGTCTGATCCCTTGAGTACGAGAGAAAATTTTCTTGCATTCAAGGTGAAATGCACTTGAATATCGAAAGAGTTCCTCTCGAACGCGAGCGAGTGTAAAAATAAGCCTCTCTCACTTTGAGAGGGATTTTCTCGATGATCAAGTAAATTTTTCTTTCAAATGCGAGTGAATTTTCTGTTGTATTCAAGAGACCAGATATTTACTTATTTTAAGTAAACATTTACTAAAAAAAATTTGGAAATTATTAAATCAAAACTTAGTGATATAGATTTGCAGATTGTCGAGTGCTTTGTTTATAGAGCTGAAATTGCTTGAAAACTTAGTTTTTTTCTTGTTAACCTTGTCTACTTTAATTCAGGCAATTGGTAGCGTGAGCGTATAGTCAGGAAAAATGTGAAAACCAGGGGTAGATGGAATAGAGAGTTTAAAAAGCTATTGCATGGCTGCAACAAGGTGTTCCAGGTGTGGTGAGGATTAATATAATCTCCAGGTCATGGTCGTAGAAGCTGCCCGTAAGAATCAAACTACCTTGTACACAAAGAAATACAAAATTTTTTTAAAAATAATAATAACAATGCTGTACATTATTTAAAAATATCACATACAAGGGCATTTAAAAGTATTTTGTCACATTAAATTTTAATTAATCACAATAAAAGTTTTTAGTCCGAATTCAATAATTGCATGCAATTTCTTTCGGTCTTGAAGCTCTTGAAAACAGAGAACATAAGTGCAAAACGATGCTAATTAAAATTTTTAAAATATTTTTCAAAATCAACGAATATTTGAGAAAATTACAAATTTTTCCGTATTATTAGTACACAACTAAGCGAATTTATTTTAACGTTCTATCTCTCATAATTAGTTAGAACGATTTTTGATACAAATTCAAAATGTAACTTAAAATTGCACTAGATTTAAAAACTTCTTAATAACTTACTTACTATTACAAAATGTTCATAAAAGCTCATAATAATCATGAAAATCACTGCGTGCGTAATATTATTGTACAAATTAATTAATTTTCTGTTACGTTTGTGTTTACCTTCTTCTAATTATAATTCTTGATAAGAATTTAAATTTTAACTGTATAGTGTGTTAAGTTTTAAGACAATTTCAACTATTTCAAAATAATCATGAGAGTTCATAATAATCATGAAAATCACAAATTTATTTGTAATATTGGTGTAAAAGTTTATTAATTTTCTGTTACGATTATGTTTTTAATTCCTTTTAATTAAAATTCTTAATATCAATCCAAATCGTACCTCAAAAGTATGCTAGGTTTCAAGACAATTTTAACAGTGTCCGTAGGTATATATCATCAGGTAGCTATAGGGGTTCTCCATGAAAGTGAACAAATTGTAAATACGAAATATTAAAAAAAAAATACATTAATTTTTGTTGGGGCCGTGGGGTGGCATGTAAGGCGGTATGTGGGGGGTACCTAAAAAATGTAGGGTGGCGTGGGACAGCGCGGGGTATATAAAGGTATACAGAATGTGGAGTGGCTGTAGGTACATGTAGATATATATATTGTAGAGCGGCTGTGGGCGGTGTTCCCGGAAAATACACATATTTAAATCAGCACAGAAAATAAAGACAAACCACCCTAATTTATAAGGCGGCATGTAGGGCGATTGTGGGACAGCGTGGGTCGGCGCGGGTCGGCGCGGGTCGGCGCGCAGCGGCATGAGGTTGGAAGACCTCCCTGCCCCACCTTACGCCTATATATATTATATATACAGGAATATGTCTTACTATATATATATATGTATATAGTGATAAGGACTAAAAGTCTTCCCCCCCCCCATACCCCCTCAGCCCCTCCTCAAATTAAGGGTGACTTCGTTATAATTTTACGTGTTTCGAGTGATCGTAATTTGTTTGTGCCCCCCCTCATTCCCCTTATCAACCCTCTGGCCACCCTCAAAAAATTGATCGTTTTCTCCGTGATTTCACGTAAAAATCATTTTTCCATTTTGTCGTTGGCCCCAGCTCAGGCACCCTTAACCCCCCCCCCCACCCACCCTTAATTCCCCCTCACTCCCTCTCAAGAACTTAGATATTTTCAGGATTTGTCGACTCCCCCCTCAAAAACTTAGAAATTTTGACCCGATGCTTATTTTCATAGACGAAGATAACCAAAGTCACCCGAAAGACACTATAACGCCGAACTCAGCCGAAAACAGACGAATAATTCCGATTACAGACAAGCCACCTTACGATAGCCCTATAGCCCTCTAACATAGTCGAATATTGCCGAAAACAACCAAATACTGCTAAAGCCGATTCTTTACATCCACTTAGAATTTTATATTTTTGCTGCAGAACTAATTAAATAAATAGGAAGATGCAAGACAATAAAACGGATAGTTAGTGACAAGAGTATTAAAAAAATAAAGGCAGAACCGTACGCTTCAGCTCAATACGAAATAAATATATGATACAACTCAAGTACCTTCAACCAAATAACCAAATACACTCACACGCTTATAAGGTAAAGATACGTTTTATGGGCCAGTTACTCGACGACGTTTTAATCATCCATCGATTTAAAAAAAAAAAAACAACAATTACTATTAATGTTTTGGCACCATTTTAAGCGTAGACACTAAAAAACAAATTCCAACAGCGAAAATGATAAAAAGATTCACGAAAAAATTAAATTGAATAAAAAGCCGAGTCTTTTTTTTGTATATGTTATGGGCCTTCTTGTTTTACTTTGTCCACCTGGCCTCTAATGTATGTCTATATTATGAGCCACGCAAGACTTACTTGTACACATTAAAAAGAAAAATTATGTATGGTTGATATAATATATTTTTACTATGTTAAAGTAAACAAATTTATATTATTTACTGTCGTAAAATTATTAATACAATTAGTATCAATTATGTTAGTATGTAAAATCAAATACGGTAATGTAAGATCCTTTAAGAAACGCTAGAGCCGGGTAAGGGGTCAAATCTGCCCTTGAAGAAATCCACCATCTGACTTGACAGTCCAAATAGTCATGCAAAAAGACGCCCTAAGCCAAATTTTTAGATGTCTATGTCACCTCTGTACGCCCCTAACCTCAAAACCGTGATGTTTTGATTTCATTTTTTTTAGGCGCATTATTGACTAAAAATCTGAAAACATTTATAGTAGTGAACATTTTCACTGCAAATGAGGAAGATTTTTTTCAAAATTTTTTGAGCTAAAATAGGCAGAAAAGAAATCTTGTAATATTTCAATCCGTTTTGAGGTCAGATTCTTAAAAAACGACTAACTTTTAATAACATATTTTTGATGTATTTTTTCCGTTCTTCTTTATGACGATAAAAAATTGAAGAAAAAATTGGTGAAACATTGCAAAAAAATAAAAACTGGTTTTTTGGGCAATTTTTCGCTTTTTCTAAAACCCTATTACATTTTCGGTGACACATAATTTATTTATCGAATTCTGCGGAAAAAATACGTTAAAAATAGGTGTCGTGGTTGCAAAATATTAAAAAAATTTTTTGGTAACTTAAATCCAAGAATTAAAATAAAAAAAATCTCTTTTTTGTGGATATTTTGGAATTTATAAATCATTAAAGACAAAAAATGTAGCCTTAAGTGTTGGAGGGTTTTTTTTTTTGCTTGAAGCCTTCCTATGTGATATTGCGATGAAGAATGTCGCTATTCGAGGTATCAACCGACCAGTGGCACCCTTCTGGTGAGCAAAGTTGGAACCCTAACCTATCATTTTTTTTTAATAATGAAGAATCTCCTAATTATTCCTAGTCTAGTATTCATAATTATCCCCCTTTATCTGCATAATCCATAATATTTATGGAAACATTTTGTTCCACTTTGCCGCGAAAAGTTTGAGCTTCAATTTCATGACAGCTCAAGGTTCAAGCTACTTTTACCAGAAGGGCGCCACGAGTGGGTTCACAGCTTGAACAGTGTTATGGGCACGGGTCCGTTTTCCGGATAGGCAAGGAAGTGCCAGGTGATGCCACGGGAAGTCCACCAAAGACCTGGAGATGTTGATCTGTGTCATCTGGATCCGCCGTTGATGGAATTTTCACGGAGAATCTTGGTGGAGCTCCCTCCGAGAAGTTGATGTTCAGGTCCTCAAAACACTTGTAAACACGATAACGATTAACTTTACTAAACTTGCGGGATTAAGAAAATCATACAGAGGCTTACGCCCCTCGGAAATTTCCCAGAAAGATCTTCAGAGGTTGAACGAAAGCTCTCAACTGATGAAGACTGGCTAACTGCTCCAAGGAAATCTCGTTCCTTTTATGCTCCTAGATTTCCTGCAGGTACCAACTGGTCTGAGACTTGACTCAAAATTCCGGGGGATGATAACGAACTATGACTCACCGGGGTGATATCATGTTGCTTTTGAGAAGGTTTTATTGACTGATTTTCGGCTTCTGTGCATAAGTAGTTGACGGAAGTCAGTCCAAAAATCAATAAATGAAGACTAACTAAAGTCTGGTGGCCTCGAGTCTGGTAGGTCTGGTGAGTCTGAATAATGTCTGGTAGGTCTGGTGCGTCCGATAGATCAATCATAATTGTGTCTAGCAAGTTCGTAGAAAATCCATAACCGTTAGACCATGCCCAGCTACTATTTACACGCATAAGACTTAAAGTCACTTAAGACGGTATAGGTATGTTTAAGGGGGCCGAGTAAGTACTAAACAGCAACTTACGAGATAATTAACAATTGAGTGGACCAAGTGGCTTAGGCTAACATTGGTTGCAAATCCCATTGTTCGTGAACTATTAAGCGAATCAAGTAAAGTTTATGACTTCTACTTATGCATAACGTAAACTATGTTTTGATGAATGTCAAGAATTTATCAGTGAGTCTAGAGTTTGTACTATAACTATACAGTTGTCTGTCAAGCGTGGCTGACGTGATGTCAACGTCTATATTTGCTTGTCATTCACGCATTTCTAGCTCTCCTACTCTCAAAATTTGTGGATGTGTGGTCCAAGTGTTGCTCTCTTTATTCATGTAAATTGTGTTTTTCAAAATTTCGGCGAATTTTGGACGAACGAAAAAAAATACAAAGACACATTCCAACACGAAAAAAGGTTTTCAAGCAAAAAATAATAGCACCATAATAAAGAACAAGTCAAAATCTATCGATTTTTATTTTCTTATTATTTTTTTAGATTTCTCGTAGCCCTTACGAGCGAGTTAGACACAGTGTGCTGGAGTAAAAAATGCGCCGCACGCGCGAGGTAGCCCGGTCTCGCTGGACGCGCCCGTGTACGGAAGATTGAGGCGGGCAAGATGGGCATGGATTTGGGAATGAAAAAGGAAATAAAAAGAAAAAGAAATAGATGTAGATTTACTAATACCATGCTTGGTTTAGATGCAAACATACCAGGAAATATATGACAAATGGTGGAGGAAAGGGTTGGCCTATAACTAGGCATAAGTAATAGGGAAAAATTTACTCTTTGCACACAGCAAAAATGAACAAAAAAAGGTGGCCTTATTTTAGATAAATAAAGAAAAAACGATATAAATCAATAAAAATGGTACAAAGTAGGCAAAAAGTTATAGTATATAAGAAAGTAGAGGATTGGAAAACAATAGGATAAATAAAAAAAGCAACGAAGGAAAATAAACATGATAAAATCAATGATACTTTTACAAAGAAAAGAAAGACGTTTGTCAATCAGAAAATACATAATAACTATACAGGGTGTTAAAAAACGATCGCATTCGATGTTTACCATAGATAAATTGGCTAATTTTAAGACGAAAGTCATCAAAAATTTTTTTTTCTAAACAGCAACTGACGAGATAATTAACAATTAAGTGGACCAATCAGCGTAAGAGTACAAGATACATGGCGGCGGCCGGGGCAAGCCCGGCTGCTGCTCTCCCCTGCCCCTTCAGATTTGATTTTTTTTTTTCTTAACAGAAGATAAAAATTAAACGTTCAGCCACGCGAAGGCGCGAGCTATCAGTACTCTTGTTTTTTATTTTCAACTCCCCAGATCAACAAAAAATG
>JAPYYV010003334.1:0-18557 GCA_030522625.1 Copidosoma aretas
GAGGTCACCATAAGAGGTGACGAAACGTCAATGTAAATGAAAATAAAGATGCTCCTTTCAACCAATTACTTTGGATTGTTCTGATTATTTATTGTTAAATTTGTAATTGTAATTATTCTTATAACGACAGATCTTTTTTCGGTGATTGTGAATTTAAGTTTTTATCTACTATGTCTTCCACAAGTTTCACGCTATTATGAGTGTTATTATGTTTGTTAAATCTTTCTCAAGATTTTGGTCATTTCGAGTCGCATGTCCTTTTTTTTTAGCATAGTCAATGTGATATCAGCTAGTTTTGAATCATCTTGATATTTCTTGGGACTATGTAAGTATATTAAGATTCCTGTTACTGCAGTGCAACGTTCTTAAAATCTCGCACCTAGTGCTTCCAATAAATCAGTACTTAGCACCGTGTCATAAGTGCGTTACATCTGTCAAAAAAATATGAGGGTTGTTTCAGCAGTTAAAAGTGTCCAATCCGTTCTACATACCGCCTCTGCAGCTATTTTAAACGGCTGAAAACTGTCGATTAATTCTTTGAGTTTCGACTATGCAAGATCACAAAATTTTATGTCAGATTCTACGTATATTAGAGCTTTATTGATGCAAATTTTTAGTTTATAAAATCTTTCTATCATAGCCAGAAGACTACTTCAATGCGTGCGGCAATCCAAAATAAGGCTTAGTTCTTTACCCGTATCTTCTTTTACGTACTTTTGCAAGAAAATATCGTATTTCGTGGATAATTTTTTGAAGAGTTTCTACACTTTTTGCACTTTTCGGAGCACTTCACTGTATCCAGGAATTACTTTGGCCCCAGAAGGATCCGCTATTGTTATTGTGACCCCTTGTTCATCTGTTGTGTCTTCGTTATCAGTATCCGATTCATTAGAAGCTGGTGCTGCTGTTTCTTTATCTCTCTTTTTATATACCACATCGACCACGGCCAATTGTAATGGGCATAGCACAGTTGGTAATAGCAAGTCATTAGTTTACCTACTTTGACTATCACCCTGGCACTGTCTGTACTCATGCAAATAATATGAGTATTGGAGTCAAGTCCGAAGCTTTCCAAACGGCTGTCTATTAGACTTATAGTTGTTTCGCAGTTCACGAACCATGTATTCTAATTAGTCCCAGAATGTAGTGTTTTCTTTATAGTGTTCATTTAGGTTCAAATATCGGTGATATTTTTGTGAGTTTTACTCATCAAAACTTTAGGACAATCTCTTTCCTTGATACTTAAAATGTTCTAACTCAGTTATTAACTTAGCTTTACGCGCAACTACTACCGTGCCTCACAGATTCAAAGGTATAGTTATTTTGCAAAATTATGCAGTCGCCGCGCCGGGTGCAATACCGGATCCGGTGATTGTATAATGACACCGGATACGCTGGATTACTGGATTTGGTTTTCCGGATTGCTATTCCTACACTATATATTTATAAAATTTCTGATGAAGATTTTATACAACAAACATACATCATTCATATTGATAAATTTTCAATTGTACGCTACTGTAGAAAAATTGTTACTCAATAACGTACACGTTTATTGATACCATACTGAGAAAACATCTGCGCAATTACAGCACCGACCCCAGCGTGTCCACTATCCGCATGCAGTGGAGCAGACGGATTACAGGATCTGAGTCATAGTAGCACCTAATCTGTGCAACTACTGAACAGGCCTTCAGTAAGTACCAGTTATATGTCATGCATGCACTGTAGTTGGGGCACATACTCCACAGTCGAAGGGTGCTCGCTTCACCGACCTGTGCAGCTACTGCACAGGTCCCTGTGAGTATGGAGAACACTGGGACTCTATATAGTGCGTATACTCGCGGGGTAGTAGATGCACGGATTTTTTCTTTGTGCGTAAGATTGTAATCGTTAATTAGTAAACTCCAAGACATTTATTTTCGTGAACGTATATTTTTACGAATATTTTTAGTATATTTATTAGTTTTTGAATGTACTGCAAATGAAAGATTTTTATTAGTAATTCAAAACTTTTTAATTTTTCTTTATGTTTATTATGTAAAGAAAAAAAATATTTCACCTACATGGTAAACGAATTCTAGAAAACAATATAATATTAGTAATTTTACCATCATGTAGACGTATAGAAAGTAGTCTCTTTCTAAAAGAGCATTTAGGATCTGTTAAAAATAATAGCTCCACGTCAGCTATAGCACAACACTCATTTGAATTTGGTTATAGTTTTGATTTTGACAATGTGAAAATCTTGGACCGAGAAAAAACTAAATTTAGGAGAGAGTTTTCTGAAATGGCTTATATCAGTTTGCGTGACAATAACGTTAATATACAGTTGGACACGGGTAAATTTCATCCAACATACAAAACATTTATAGCTGATATAAAAAACAAATTTATAAGGCATTTTCCATAGCACTTGCATTTTACACCTTTACTATCTAGATTTTACACGTTTTATAAGTTCTTTATGTATATTACACCCTCCCAGATTAGCGTTACATCTTGTAATGTGCTTTCTGTCTATTTCCGGTTCTGAATGAGCTATTACATTTTTGATATATTGTTATGTTACTTGATAACATGTTGGTTTGGAGTACAAGATCTTGGTTGTTCAATATGTACTTTACTATAATTATGAATTTATAATGCTCAGTGCTCAGCACACTTTGTAACTCATGTTTGTTATCCTCGCACTTGTATTGGTAATTATTTTGTAAACTTTTTATTGTAGTTACTATATATATTTATGTTGAACTACTGTATTAATATAACTATGTGTATTTTTAATTATGTAGCCCTGAAGAGGACATCAGAAAGATGTTGAAATATCGGTATTTATAATAAGATTTCATATAATAAAGTCATGCTCAAACATTAATACATTGTTGCCGCCAATTGATTTACGACAACTGAGCAAGTTTTTAGAGAATATTTATACTATTATGAATAATATAGTGTTTTACAAAGAAAATATATTTGTGATTGAAATAAAAAATTAACTAATACACAAAAAAAACGCTTAAAATCAAAGTGTCAACCTTTTAAAGTGTGTTAGATAATAACTTATAATACATACCAAATATTTATTTTTTATCTATCATTTCGTTACCTATGTTTAAAGTTTTATATTTTATTACAATTATTAGTTAAACACTAAGGAGTTAAAGTTATATTTTGGAAATTTTTATTAGAAATTAATGGAAAAAAATTTAGAATAATTATAATGAAAATTCAATTATTTGCTGGATATGGCAATAATAGATCATTGTAGTTATTGCTACAATAAAATGTAACTTTAAACTGAATTATGTGCAGTTTAATGAGAATTCGAAAAACTGAAGCGCCAGCAATCCGTTTTTAATACCGCAAAAACATAATACTTACAACAGATGACAAAGAATTTATGCAAAGCGTACAGTGATTAATTTATGTATTCAATATATAGTTTATACAATTAAACAGTTGATACCTATTTAGAAAAAAGTAAATGAACTATAGCTTTATTATCAAAGACAATCCAATTACAAACCACTTACACACCAAAAATGATAGAAGTGCATGAAATTTTTCTTGATTTCAACCGTCAGATCCAAAGTATTTTTGAACATTCAAGTTTGTACACAAAAGTTATTCATCGCCCTAGGTTTTAAAGCAGTGAAAAATTAAAAGCCTCGAAGAGCTTGTAATCAGGAATTTAATAAATTCTGAAAAATTTTACTCATCATTTTCAAATTCCGCAAACGTACACTTAAGAGTAGTAAATAGGGAATAAAGGAAATCAAGATTGAATTAATTAAACTTCTGATACGTGTTAAGCCACTTAAAACACCATAAAATTCATATACATCATACATATGATGTCTAAATATCGTACAATGACACTTAAAATGAGAATAAAAATATTTATTAATTGTGGCTAAGGACACGTGGCCCATGATAGCCAAAAGGTATAATACAGTGCCTAATAATAGGCAACACCAGTGAGCATATAAGCACACCTTACAATAACCGTTTTATCATTATTAGTCAAGCTGCATCTGATAGTAGGGTAACTAATTCGTATAATCATAAGTAAATTTAAAGTAATGTAAAATACATATAAAATAAAGCACATAATTAACAGAAAGTATAAAAAATTAGAGTTAGTAAATAGGAGATGAAAGGGCGGAATTCGTTCAATTTGACTTTTGATATGTGATCAGCGACTCGAAAAACCATAAAAACGACGTGTAACTTGCTTAAATATTTTTAAATTTTTTAAACGTGAAAATGTACTTCATGTATACTCTGTATTTTCGCAAAACTTAACCTTTAAACTCCCACCCTGCATGTAAATAGACAAATTTTACAAAAATCGTTCAACAGAATTCGGCGAATTCTATCAGGAATATTTCAAGCTCTGTTGCATACATTTTGGTGCAAAATTAACTTAAAGCGCGATTTTGGTCCGAAAATAAGCTATCTCGTCCCACTGTGCGTCGGCTGAAAAATAGAGCTGTGAATTTGAAGATCTACCAATCTCTTAATGAAACAAGATAGGTCGTTTCGAATAAAGAAACCGATATTTGTATTTTAAACAATGTCGTTTTATTAGGTTTACTGAATGACCCTACCACTGCCTCTGACTCGTGTTGGGGCTTGAGAGCCAAGAAAAGTATCGGCCGAGCCTACTTAAGCCTCAGCATAGCTATTATTATGCGGGAAGTGTTAGCCTCCCGGCAGCTGGTATTATCAACTGCGAGGTGGGCAAAATTTTGAACGTGCGTTCGTGCAAATGTTTGAAAGGCTCGAAGAAATTTATGAGAATGATATGAAAAATTTATAAGTTGAGTAATAATAAATTTTGATGACACCCCTGGCGGTAACAGTCTTATCGATACAATGCTCGGTTTATAAGAAAGCTAAATCTACGTTATGATAGTCAAAATAATGAAAATCGATCAAAAGCCGGTGATTATTTAAAAACCGCTGCCAACAAATAAGTAAAAAATTTTCCTGAACTTGCGTGTGTTAAGTAGCTGCAAAGGCTGTTGGAGGAAAAAGAAAACAACGTTAAATTGCATAAGTCACTTCAGCAGGAAAAATCTGAATATCGAGAAATAATTTGTCAGTGTAAAGTACGTCAGACAGCAAGAGTGATCCAAGGAGAAAAAATAAAGTTAGCAAAAAAAAGAAAACGAGTTGAATAAAAGTGAGCAATTCAGTAAAAGTCGACAGGTAACACAATATCAAAATGAAGGTAACAGAAAAAGTCGATTGCTACCGGTCGGTAAGAAAGGAATCAGAAAAGGCATGATAGTAACTGTAAAGCTACGAGAAAAGGACATTAAATAGTTAAAAAAAAGATATACGATGCTTAAGAGAAGAGTTTTGATCCAGCTCGACATGACTTTGCAGAAAAGGAAAATCAAAAAAGGCAGTTTGAGCAAATACATGGCGAGAAGAAGGAGCAAATACTAAAGTTTGATGCAATAGGTGCTACGTGAATAGTATATGTCGGAAGTGGGCTATAGAAAAAAGAAGTTCACATCGTCACAGCTAGAAGAAAAAAAATAGAACAGATGACAAAGTTTACGAAAAGAAGACAGGCAAAAACGAAAGGTGAGTCCCGGTAGATACAGGAGTACCCATTCTAACCAAGTGTAGAGGTAAGGTATCGAGTTAGCGGAGATGGAAGAAATATCATACAATTTTTTTCTTCTTTTTAATAACAATAGGGAAAAACTATTTTCAAAACGCGTTTTCAGTGTATAAAGTTCTATGTTGAATGTATTAATTTATACACGTGTTTCAACATATATATTTATAGATATGTTTGTATATGTATATAAAATGTAAATGGCAGGAGTCCCTGATTATGGTAAACCAGTAATTTAAACTAACTAAGTAATTACAAGACACACTATTAGTTGAATAAAATATCTTATTCTAGTATGTGTACTATACGCTTTTGAGTGTGTACTATGACTAGCGAGGTCTGATATAATTGCAGTTATAAAAATCATCATTATAGGTTGATTAATTATTTGCGATACTGTTTTGACAACTATTATATATATATATAATAGGCACATAGATATCACCAACACGATGGCACAGCGGCAAGTAACAGATTTGTCAAAAACATTGTAAAAATTATTCTATTTTAATAACAGCCAAAACAATCATGCGAAATTGTTCTAAAATTTATATACGTAGTATAACGAAAATTTTGCAAAAACGTTATCGAATTATAGTGCATGTTTCGATTTATGCTTTTTCAAGAAAACATTGGTTCCTCAATAATAAAAAATGAGGAAATTGTAATTCAAAACGATGAACAATATCAAAAATTCTACAAAATAGATTTATTTTTGAATAAATATAATCGTTTTAAGAATCATACTCTGATGAAATAACTATATCTTATGTTATTGAACCGCTATAATTATAAGAGAATAAATATTTTGAGCCTGCATTATCGAAACCGCTCAAAGGGATTCCGAGATATGCCTCACTGTTTACAAGAATCTAAACATTCGTTTTGTACGTAGAAATTAAAATGACGTAGCCAAATGTTTAAAAATGAAGATATTGACGTTGAGGTGTGTGTGGGCGCAAAATAAATGAGAACGGTGGCTTCTTATTTATTATAGTTTATTCAGTAAACCAGACTTGATGCAAACGGACTTTATAACACTACTGACTTAGACGGGCGATGCTGACTTTTACAGAGTTAGGAGTACAGGAGAATACAACAGAGTGTGCGCGCCACGGCTGTCTGTACAGAACTGAACTGTACAGCTGTCGCCGACTGCTGCTCGATACTGACTTACATACATACCTATATATATATATATATATATATATATATATGTGTGTGTGTGTGTGTGTGTGTGTGTGTGTGTGTGTGTGTGCAGCCTATTGATACAGTCGTATATTTCAACACTCACTTCCGACTTAAAATAGCAAATATATATTAAATGGTAAAATAAAGTGTTAAAACATTTATTTTTGGTTTCATTGATCTGGACTTCTTAATTTACTGCATGGCACTGGGAATCAACTAGGTTGGACCATGGAACAGACATATCATTTCTTATCTAATACAGAAACAACTTTATTATTTACTTGTCGGAATTATAGACGTTATTTATAATACGGTTCGTGAAATTTCGTGGAGCTCCATCGCTAGGGGTTTCGTAAAAATATCTGCCTTTTGTTATTTTGTTTTCAGCCACCTGACGTTTACCCAACTACGAGCAACGCATACTTTCACTTAATGTTAGCCAAATTCAGTCATTTACCTGCAAAAGAGCTGCCTTATTATCACTTTACAAATCAGCCGAGCAGAAAATTTGTTTTGAATGATTTCAGGACAGTTGTCCACTGTCCACTGCCGTTAATTTTCTACAAATTTCACTCAAAGTCTTATATCCAGCCTGGTACATAAGTATGATGAGTTCTCCGGGCCACGGGAACTCCAAAGAGTTTAACCGTGCAGCCACTCGTTGTTTAAGAGCTTTTACACCCGTCTAAACTGGCGTAACTGGATGCCTTGAGATTGGTATGCCTTTCTGCCGAATGTAGGAAAACTCTCTTGATCATATATCAGTCTTCAGTAGTCTGACTTGTTTGATGCTAGTTTAGAGCATTTACGCATAACTGACCTCAGGACATGCCACGTTGGCAACGTATGACGAACTGCCGATAACTCTGCGGTGGGAGTAAATTTACTGCCGATTTAGTCTCCTTCAAGTTGTTCTGCCTGTCTAATTGTTCTCCATGCTTAATAAACATGATCAGTGATAATAGATGTTTTTCTTTAGTTTCGAGTTTTCAAACCCGAACTTGATCAAGATTTTGTTGATTTAGATTGACTGAGTTAGCGCCAACCTCCTTATTTCTTCCGATTTCGATACCTAGGAATCACTAGACTTCTCCCAGATCGATCATTTCAGACTTACTTTGCAGACATTCTCTTATACACTTTAGTTTGATGGGATCATAAATTTATATGCCATTTTCGAATTGACTCTGAGGCTAAACAGAGGCCTTACTAGTCAGCAGGCTTTGTTTTGACGATCTCGAATAAAACTGTCCAACCGGTATCTTCATGTACATATCGATATCAAGAGTACCATTTAAGTAACTGCCTTGACGCCGAACTGACAAGCATTCAACTTCAATTTATTTACTAGAGCCAGAACTGTTTCGATCAAGATCCGCCTTTGTACCGGTGCGTATATTTCTGTCAAGCCATACTCATTTTTATTCTATAATCCCCAAATTATAAGCCGCGCTTTACATTTATTGTCTTCGAAAATTGACCTTTTACTTGAGCACCCAACAGGAAATTAACATGATCGGATGTCTATCATTTTTAATTCCCGTGGGTCTGTTTACGAAGCTTCGGACTTTATTTTCTGCCTTCATGTCAAGTCTATTCCTTGTAGCCTGGATCCAGTATTCTTGATATCCTGCCTTCCTTGTTACTCTGTGCAGTGAGAGACTCTCCCTCCGATGTTGATGACTCTTCCCTTTCTTTCTCAAATATCAAGAACCACTCGTCTAGTTGTAGATTAACAATCTCTTTTCCATTTAAAATTAGTCATTACTGCACACGTTACCATACACCAAATATTTGTTAATACTGACATCCTGACTTTTGTAAACTTTGCTTCGTCTAGGCCGAGCAGACGATACTCTGTGGGCGAGCAGCCTGCCATTTCTATTCTTAAAGTCTGTAACGATATTTTTTTTTTTATTAAAGCAAGCTTAGCCAAGGAAATTTTCATATGATAAAATTTTTATTGATGCGGTGTTCAATAATATGCAAAACTGCTATATTTAGTTTCATCTTTCACATGTTTTCCGGGAGGCCCAAATCACGTATGAAATCTTGACCTTTTATTTACGATATTTTATTCGGACTTTCTGCCGTACTATTAAGTGACTATTCGATCGAGCTCACCAAATTTCTCAGATTTCTGACACATCATTTACTTTCACGCCTTATACTGCTAAGTTTTCGGGACCAGTATGTGCTTCTGATTCTACCATTGTAATTTTCTGATTGATTCTGGTAACATTTCCGATCTGTCTTTGATCAAAAATTCATTTTGTTGCCTGACTTAATAAATTTGACCGGACAATACAATTTCTGACATATTACCGATATTCAGTTCCTTTCAGCTGTAGGATAGTGAATGCAAATTTGTTTGCCGTCTAAGTAGACAAACGGGCCCATGTTGTCAAACTGACATGGATACAACAATTTTCTGAACAAGTTACAAGCACAGACTACTCCGTCTAACTCAACTTAATTGTTGCAAATTTTTAAACAGCAGACTTTCCACTCCCTCCTTTTTCAAACATCCGGAAGAGTCAGAATTTGTACAATCGGTTGTGCCAATTTTGCTTCTGTCAAGTTTTTTTTTTTTTCAGGAATCGCATTAACTTTGTAGTTAACAGAGTTCGAGAACAGAGTTTTAAAGCACTTTATCAACGTCAGAATCTCGTGTCGGCCCTAAGTTTTCCAAACCAGTGGTAAACGCATGGCTGCGTTCATTCCTCGTTGTAGTTTTTTCTGCAGTTCATACGTTAGGCTTAAAAATAAGCCCGAGTAATAGTCATAGTATGGGAAGACAAGGGCTTTGACCAAGTTCAGGCGTGCATGTCTCGGTATGGAATTACCGCACTTCAGAGGGCTTTATAGCACTTGCGCGTTGTTTAGACTACTTGTGGATACCATGATAATGTAGTGTTCAACATGATTCCCAAAATCTTGATCAGGTTGGAGTATTCGATATCCCGTCCTGCTACTCGAACTTTTTTTTTTAGTTTGTCTTGAGCTGTAGAAAATGAAATCGTGGCCCCCGAGCTGATTGCATTTGACACATAACCTATAAATCTATTTGAAACTCAAAATGGCGGACAACATTTTTTCAAATGATGAAATACTTGCCGAAAAAGCACATACGAGGGTTTTTGAGGTCGCTGGCTACGAATCTGTTGTATCATTTTGCAAATTCAAAATGGCGGATTTATGATAGCAAAAAAAAATTGAAAAAAAAAATTAATTTGTAAAAAAATCTTTTATTTTAGGGGTTTTTGGGATCACTGATTACGAATCTGTCTTATTATGCAAAATCAAAATTAAGGATTCAAAATAGCGGACATTTTTTCAAACAATGCAATATTTGCGAAAAAAGCACATACAGGGGGTTTTTGAAGTCGCTGATTACGAATCTGCTGTTTCATTATCTAAATTCAAAATGGTGGATTCAAAATAGCAGACAAAATTTTTTCAAACAATGAAATATTTGCCTATTTGGTCGTTTTTTAGTATCACTGACTACGAATCACCTCTGGTATTTGGTAAACATCAGCAATGCTTGTTCTGAGCGAGGTAAGAAAATTAGAAAAATGATAAAATTTGGAAAATTTCTGATTACACCAATCATCAAAGTAATACTTCTTCAACTCTGTAGCCCAGATACGTAAACCATTGAAACTCTATAGTCTCCTAACCTAAACGTTTTAGACTGCATTACCCAATTATCATCAATCAAATAAATTTATATTTAAAACCATTTTTTGAAAACTTGTATCAAAATCATTAGACGCAAGCCCCTGTAACCGTATAGTTCTGTAACGTATGCATATATAAAACCCTAATGTTACAATATCTTATCATTTTAATTTACATGACCAAACAGGTAGCTGGTGAATTTTCCAAATAATTATTTGTTAGTGAAAATGATACAAAAATGTAAAATTTTGAATAGTATAAAACTTGAGCCATCTCAAACATATCGTCATATAACACAAACTCTTGAACAACATTGCCTAAACGTTTCACCTCACGTAGCCCAGCACTAAGGTGTTTTATTATGAAAAGTTATAAATCAATAAATAAATCTTAAAAAAATATGAAATTTGGAACACACAAGCCAGTTAGAGCTTATAATGCTTAACATATGATCTATAGAGCCGTAGCCACACCAACTATGCGTTTAAATCACATGAGTTCTTGTCTGAAAATATCCAGGTAGATCCTGGGTTTCCAGCTGGAAATTTTGTAATTTTGTAATTTGACTCACTAGTCCCTGTTGTACCTACTTAATAATTAAAAAAAGTGCGTCTGAGATAAAAGTAAATACACCTACATACAGTCCATCAATAGTCCATACTATTCAGCCTATTTTTAATATTAAATGTTTTTTTTGTCAGCATAAGGAATCTATTTGCAAATGCAATTGACAAAATCGTAATGAGCAGTATAATATGCCAAGATCTATTAACTCTTTATATTAATGCAAGTGTCATTCAAGCAGAAAGAAAAGAAGCTGGTTTACAATATGTAATCAAAACTTTGACCTTTGATATGACTCTAAAGTTCCGAACGTTCCGGGAACGACATTTCGAAAATCAAAAAATCAAAATTTTTAATGAAAAATAATAATAAAATACAGCAGATAGCTATATGTATTAAGAAAAAAAATCCAGTTGACAAAAAAAAATAAATCACATGAAACACTGCGGATACTCGGTGGACGAGCAGCATTAAGCCCTAAAGCCGTATAGAACGTTTGTAGCAAGCTATAAGAAGGCTGTAAAATAATGATAGTACTAAAAAACATTCTAACACAGCTTCCACCTATTAAAATAAGGAATAGTTTATCAAACACAGAACAATGAAAAACGTCAAACATTGAAGCAATAATCCAACTAGTACACCAATTAATACTAGCTAAAATGCCCAATATGCCCGAGCACAAGTGCTCTTAACTTAATGTTGGACCGAATACCCCACTGTAAATTTAAGACGTTTATTATTATATCAACAACCAATAAAAAGGGAGGGCGGGAGTTTTCCAGACGATGTTCCGAAGAAATCTGAGGCAGATCACTTGGTAAGCCAAAGCTAAAGTGCTAACAACTTAATTTTGGAACCAAATACCCCGCTGTAAATTTAAAACGTTATCTATTATTATATGAACAACCAATAAAAAGTTTTAATTGCTAAGATAAAACGGGAGAGCGGGGGTTTTGCAGCCAATTTTCCGAAGCAATTCGGCCGAAATGCCCGATATGTTCGAGCACAGGTACTCATAACTTAATTCTGGAACCGAATGCCTCGCTGGTTATTTGACTCATTGTTTATTATTATATAAACAACAAATGAAAATTTTTTTAAGATAAAACGGGAGGGCGGGGGTTTTCCAGACGATGTTCCGAAGAAATCTAAGGCAGATCACTCGGTAGGCCAGAGCTAAAGTGCTCATAACTTAAGGTGCTTTGCCCTAAAAATCAACTTTTATATATTTTCTTGAAAATTTTTTTATTGATAGATAACGTATCAATGCATGTTTTCCGTAAATATGAAAACAATTGTACGTTTAGTTTTATAGAAAAAAATTTCCAAAGTTCGATAAAATCAGATGTGCATCCTTCTCTAACAACCGGTGTCTTATGGAAGCAGTTCACGAGTACCTGTTCTGTTTTGGAAATTACTCTCAAAAAAATTTATTTGCACTCAAATAAAAACTGTGATCTCGTACTTGAGCGTTTTAGGAATGTTTCTGTCGGTTGTAGAAAAAAATTGTACGTTTACTTCTATGAGTAATTTAAGTCGTAACATGATGAACGACAGAAAATGAAGGTTAACTTTTTCATGAGTCGTTTACCGTTGTATAGTTGGCAACACACGTTTTTTGCACGGATTTTCAATTTGATTTTTTTACATACTCACTGTAATAGTAATGATGAGTCGTGTAGGAAAGAAAATATATTACATTAAAATGTTAGTTTAAATTATAAATGAGAAGAATAATTTTATTATACATTTTTCAATAATCTATTATGTCTTTTAATATATTCTGTCTCTAATTAAATAATACAAATCACAGCTACCTTTAGTACACATGCAACAAAATAAACAATTTTTCAAATTTTTATCTAGAAAGATGACTAATAATATTTTGCACAAAAGTTTCGTTGTTCGTAATACGTACTGAACGCCCAACTTTTTCTTTTAAAAATTCCTTAAACATACTTGGTCCTAGAGATAGGAATTTTTCATGCAGTGTCTGGTATGTTAGTCCTTGTGCTATAATTTTTTTGCAAACATTAGTATTAGTTATTTTTTGAATTTTTAGTAAATCAGGCATTTTTGATCTTATCAATTTTTGCTCATTTTTTGTAGCTAAGAATATATTGAAGGTAATCAGTTTTTTGCGTATATCACAATCCTCGATAAACTTATCCCATAAACTCTCTAAGACTTGTACATCGAACATTGCCTCATGAAAATTTCCACTGATTTTCAGCAAATCTTTGGCAAGATTGGCCAATTTCAAGCTTCCTTGTCCCTTTCTGTCTGGAAACGTTTTTTTTAATAATGCTAAGGAATCTACAAAACTATAAATACGTTTTTGAAAATTTTGTACAAGGTTCTCATTTGAAATAACTCTTATTAGTAACGTATGATCAAAGCGACTTCCATTATGAGCTATCAAAATACATTTTTCACCTACTTTACATAAGAATTGACTCAGACCAGCAAGTGCTTCAGATAACGATACTGTTTCAACTTCAACACCATAATAATAAAGTTTCGGGCCTTTATTTGTCAATTTTGTTGCTATCCATGCCTTTGTTTGAATATTCTGTGTTGGTGTTACGTAGACTGAAAATTGTGCTTCTCCAGATTTAGCGGCGATTTGAATGATATCCGAAGAATCAATGTCTAGACCAGTTGTTTCTAAGTCGTAATAAACAACAGTATAATCATCAATTACTTTAGCTTGAGAAACCTTGAAGTCCTCGCTTTGGGTAGAATTTAACATTGAAACATCAGATTCGTAGCTCGTACCTTCAACATCTTCTATTCTGACTCTTTTATTCTCTCGTATACTGTAATTAAGACTTATTTTGCATTTGTATTCTTTCTTAGATCTTGTTTCTCTCTCCCGCAGTCTTTGCTTATCAGCTAGATTGGTAAACTTTTTTGTATTTTGTCCAGGGGAATGATTTAAGGCATTTTTAACTCTTATGAGCGATTTATACCCTGCATTAAAATGCATAATTCCAGTTCTTACATGTATATCACCCTGCTTGGAGCAGCTGTAATTTTTGTTCTTTGGGAAATGATTTACTATAACACTATTTAGACACTCATTGCGTTGACTCATAGCCGTTATACAAAATTTATGAGCATTAGCTGCGTACATTTCAAAAAGAGCTATCAAATCGGCAAACAGTTCTTTATTTTTGAAAGTAATTGCATAAAACTTGTTCAAATTCACTTTTGAAACTCTAGAGCTAGCGCACCACATTCCACAACTCTGATGAAAACCAAATAAGTGATGTGGGAGGGCTAGTAATGTTGCTTTTAATCCTGCCGTATTTTTATTATTCTGATGAATAGCGAAATTGAACAACTTCTTAATGTGGGTGATAACATTTTGTTTCCTGAATTCACGGTGTTTTTTCTTCAACTCATAGAGTTTTTTTATAAAATTTTTTTTCAAATGATTTCGGTCAGCAAATTTAAAAATATTTTTCTCATTTCCTTTCCTTATTTTGTCGATAGCCACAGCATCCTCATCTCCAATAACAACCCTGACCTCAAGCTTATCATTTTTTAAAGAAACACTATTATTTACTAGCTCAGCAGCATCGTCGCCTTCCATTGATTTTGCACTACCGATGTAGTTTTTATGGCAGTCATGATCAGTTGGCGAATGACCTCTGTCACACATCCGACATTTTCGATTTCGAGTGCGATAATCCAGCACCTTTCCCGACAATAAACCAATTATCGCCCCATATCCATTCAAAGAATCGTAAGACCTGCCAGTACTTCTTCTACTCCAGCCCATGTCGTAAGAAACGATAATATTAATTACGTCAAGGATATGAGCATCGAATGCGACGATGTTGCCTTTTGCTTCCTCTTCGATGGCAGCCATCATCTCCGGATAAATTTCCTTGGCTACTTCTTCTGGACTGAAAAGGAAATGCAGGCTGCTGCATAATGTTGTAAAATACATTTTTTAAATTTACATAAAATCATCTTTATTTTGATAGTAAAATTTCATCAAGAGTCAGAGTTACATACAATTGTTAGAATGTATACAAATATAGAATCTATTTGGAAGTTCATACTAGTTCATTTTACAAAAAAATTCAGTGATAAAACAAGAAAGACTACAAATATAAGTCTTTTACAAACTCCTAATAACAAGATACGTCATCTGCAAGCTAAATAATAACGGAAAAGAAAAAAAAGAAGGTGTATACATAAAAAAACTTTGGGAATGCTCTAAAAGTAACTCAAAACAAAGTGTTTGTATGAATAGCAATTATATGACAAATAATTCAAGGTGTAACTAACAATTCTGTGCAGAGATCTTTTATATTGTCAATAACCAGCCTGCGTTCTTCTTGTCTTGCTTCAGAGCAAGTTTCTTCGGTGACTTTTGTTATGGCAGCTCCAACAGAATCCAAGTATCTTGCATATAACTTGTGGTCGATGGGCGGCATATTAAGGCATGCCAGAAGCCGATTTAATTCTCTGCAACCAATTTTTGCCTCGATGCTACCTGGTATTAAAAAAAAAAATGTCAATTTCTATAAATATTCGTAGTATGAATTATCAAATTGTTAATTACCAAGTACCAACATCTCGTTGGTCACACTTTGGTGTACTTCTTTTGACTGCCCAGGTGGAATCAAATTTGGTGGAACCTGATGCTCTTTACCAGACTTGACATCTGTTACAGCTGAACATTTTGAACACTTTACCTTAATAGTTGATAAAGCACCGTGCTGCTTCTCATCAACAATATTTTCAAGAAAAATTCGTTGAGAACAATGTGAACAAAATAATTTTTGAGCAAGAACATCTATGTCAACAATCCGACACCCGGTGAATTGTATTTCTCCATCTAAGAGGCACTCGTTCTTTTTGATATCTGTCTCAATTAACGGACTGGTTTTTGGACGAATGCCTTGTTTACCTCTAACAATTTTGGCTAATTTTTTTTTGCTGATGAATTTACCTCCATTGATACGCAACTGATTTTTAGACCAATGCTCCATTTTTTATTGTTTGTTCGCTTTGTTTACAATTAATATGCATTTTAAGGCTATACTACGTTTAAAACCTGCAGACGACAGACGACCCTCAAATCAAACATATGTTCACTCGTTGTTGCCACCTATGAAAAAAAAAATTCTAAGCTGGTTTACCCATAAAGATCGTTTACCATAGGCTTAACGTTCATAAAATTACCGCAAGATGGACCACCTCTCGAGGGCAAAGCACCTTAATTTTGGAACCTAATACCCCGCTGTAAATTTAACAAGTTGTTTATTATATAAACAACCAATGAAAAGCTTATTTTCCAAGATAAAACGGGAGGGTGGGAATTTTCCAGACTATTTTCCGAAGAAATCTGAGCTAAATCATTCGGTAAGCCAGAGCTAAAGTGCTCATAACTTAATTTTGAAACCGAATACCCCGCTCTAAATTTAACACGTTTATTATTATATAACCAACCAATAAAAAGTTTATTTGCTAAGACAAAACGGGAGGGCGGGGGTTTTCAAGCCTTTCCGAAGCAATTCGGCCGAAATGCCTGATATGCCCGAGCACAAGTATATAATAATAAACAACGTGTTAACTTTAGAGCGGGGTATTCGGTTCCAAAATTAAGTTATGAGCACTTTAGCTCTGGCTTACCAAGTGATCTGCCTCAGATTTCTTCGGAAAATCGTCTGGAAAACCCCCGCCCTCCCGTTTTATCTTAGCAAATAGATTTTTTATTGGTTGTTTATATAACAATAAACAATGTGTCAAATTTACAGCGGGGTATTCCGTTCCAGAATTAGGTTATGAGTACTTGTGCTCGGGCATATCGGGCATTTCGGCTGAATAGCTCCGGAAAATTGGCTGGAAAACCCCCGCCCTTCCGTTTTATCTTAGCAAATAAATTTTTCATTGGTTGTCTATATAATAATAAACAACTTTTTAAATTTACAGCGGGGTATTCGGTTCCAAAATTAAGGTGTAAGCACTTTAGCTCTGGCTTACCAAGTGATCTGCCCCAGATTTCTTCAGAAAATCGTCTGGAAAACCCCTGCCCTCCCGTTTTATCTCAGCAAATAAACTTTTTATTGGTTGTTTATATAATAATAAACAGCGTGCTAAATTTACAGCGGGGTATTCGGTTACAAAATTAGGTTATGAGCACTTGTGCTCGGGCATATCGGGCATTTTTAACTAGTATTGATTGGTGTACTAGTTGGATTATTGATTAAATATTTGACGTTTTTCATTGTTCTGTGTTTGATATACTATTCGCTATATTAATAGGTGGAAGCTGTGTTTGAATGTTTTTTAGTACTATCATTATTTTACAGCCTTCTTATAGCTTGCTACAAACGTTCTATATGACTTTAGGGCTTAATGCTGCTCGTCTACCGAGTACCAGCAGTGTTTCGCGTGAATCATTTTTTTTGTCAACTGGATTTTTTTTCTTAATGTACATAGCTCTCTGCTGTATTTTATCATTATTGATCATTGAACATTTTAATTTTTTGATTTTCGAAATTTCATTCCCGGAACGTTCCGAACTTCAGCGTTATCCTTTGATAATAGTACAGATACGAAGAACCAGCTTCGAAAAAAATTAAATACAACCTTTTTCAACAATGTTACACAATATAAGCACCGAATTTCCAAAAATAAATTTAGTATTGATGGTTTTGAGCAACATTGTAAAAAGTGGTTGGATTTAAGAATTGAATTTACAGTATCTACAGTAGTTACCGGTGTACAACTGTGTAAGATTAGTTTCTTCACATGATATAGTTGAAATATACTTAAAATGTAATCCAATAAGAATAAAAAAAAATTTTTTCAAAGCTCATCGTGGCCGACCACGCAGTGCAGAAAATAATGCATCTGACAGAACCAAAAAGAGGAGACTAAATGAATTAAATAATTTAGTAAATTCAGACCAAGCTTGTGATCTGCTTGGACTTAAAATAAAATTAGAAAAACTTATGACGGTGCAAAGCTCATTTATCAAATAAATGATCCAGATATTGCTTGTAATCTTGTTGCTTATTTGTACAAGTCAAACTAGTCTTTTAAAAGGACAGCTGAAGAGGCACTTGTCTTAATAATTGAAGCATAATTGACAAAACAAAGCTATAATTTAATTAGAAAAACTGCTTTAGATCATAATACTAATTTGTATCCTAACTACCACGAGGTATGATGATATGGTTTGATTATATATGCATTGTTGTGTTACTCATGTGCTGTATTTTAAGTCATTATTATTATTATTTTTTTTTTTTTTTTTTTTTTTATTTTTCTTACCCGTACACCATTTACAACTGATTTTTACGGGCACCCTCTACCACCTCTGTGTGGAGGGTGTTGATCCTAAACCCCAACTAACTAATCCCCTTTATTCCCCACCTTTCCCAGCCAGTCCCGCATTTACCCAGAGCGCACCAAGGCTTTTTAACCCCCTGGGTCGCCCTGTGGTGCAGGA
>JAPYYV010003335.1:0-33654 GCA_030522625.1 Copidosoma aretas
TTGCTTGGTATGGAGCAGCGCGTATACATGTGTGGGTGTAGTTTTAAAATAATTACACACACACATACCTTAAATTAAAAATAGTATTTTTGTTTATTTATTAATTTGACTGTAAGACCGATATAAATATTTGTCTTGTTTCAACATTTACAGTAGACAAAAGTATTATTGTTGTTTAAATTTTAAATGGTCTATTGGGGGGAGGGTCATGATGCTGGCTAATTTGACTATAAGACCGATATAAATATTTGTCTTGTTATAACGTATACTCCCTGAGGCAATCGTTGAAATCGCATATTCCCTTAGGCAATTGTCGATATCGCATATTCCTTCTAAGAGTTGAGGATCTCACGTACTCCCATAGAAAATTGTCGATATTACCTTATACCTTAGGCTATTAGTGATACTGAACATTCTTTTAGGCAATTACTGATTTCGTATATTTCCTTAGGATACTGATGACATCGCTCACTTTCGTATGCAATAGTTAATATTGCATACACCTTTAGGCAATCGACTACATCCTCAGAAAATCGTCGATATCGCAAACTCCGTTAGGAAATTGACGAGATCAGATTCTTGCTTAGAAAATCATCGATAACGCATAATCCTTTAAGAATTCGGCGATATAGCGTATTTTGTTAGGCAATCGTCGATATTGCATACTTCCTTAGCGAGTTATCGATGTGACATATTCCCTTAGGAAATTGTCGATGTTACATACTTACTAAGTCGATTAGTGACACTGTTTATTCCATCAAGCAATCGTCGATATCACGAAAACCTTTAGAAAATCGACGATATATCATATCTATTTAGGCAACCGTCGATATTCCATACTTCCACAAGAAATTGTCGACATCGCATACTCCCTTAAAAAATCGCCGATATCACATACTTTCTTAGGTAATCACTGATATCGCCTACTTTTTAGACAATTGCTGGTATCGCATACTCTCTCAGGAAACTAATGATATCGCACACTTTCCTATGCAATCAATAATATCGCATATTCCGTTAGGCAATCGTCGATAGTGCATACTCCCTTAAAGATTGGCAATATCTTGTACTCCCTGATCAAACGTTGATATCGAATTTCTTATCTAGGCAATCGTCGATATCGCATACATCGACAGAAATTGTCAATATCGTATACTTCTTCAGGCAATCGTTGATATAGCATACTTTCTTAGGAAATCAACGATATCGCATTTTTCTTAGTCAATCGTAGATATCGCATACTCCCTAAGATAACCGTTAATATTGCATAGTTTCTTAGGCCTCCGTCGATATCGCGTACTGCGCTAGAAAATAAGCAATGTACCATATTTTTTTCAGCAATCGTCGATAGTGCATACTCCCTCAAAGATTACCAATATCGCTTACTACCTGGGGCAAACGTTGATATCGAATACTTTCCTAGGCAATCGTCGATATCGCATTTTCCCTCAGGGAGCTGTGGATGTTACTCACTCCCTTATCTAATTGACGATATTACATAATTCCTTAGACAATTAGTTATACTTAACATTCTATCAGGCAATAGTTGATATCGCGTACTTATGTATGCAATCGTTAATATCGCATACTCGCTTAGGCAATCGTCGGTACCATATACCTGCTTAGAAAATCAACGATATCACATACTTTCTTAGGTAATCGTCGATATCGCATTATTTCTTAAGTAGTTATAGATGTAACATACTCTGCTAAAGAATTGTCGACATCACATACTTACTCTTACGATCAGCAACTATCTGCACATACCATCAGATGATTGTTAATATCGCATAGTCTCTCAAGCAAACATCAAAATCGCATACATTCTCATACAACGATATCGCATACTCCCATAGTAAATCGACAATATCGCCTACTTTCTTAGGCAATCGATATTATCGCATACTTCCGAAGGCAATCGATGATATTGCATACTTCCTGAGAAGATTATTAATATCGTGTACTCCCACAAATAATCTTTAATATTGCATACTCCCCTTATAAATCAAGTATATAGCATACTTTTTAAGGCAATCCTAGATATTGCATACTGCCTTTGGTAGTTGCTGATATCGCATACTTTCTTAGGCAATCGTTGATACTGGAAACTACATTAGGCAATCGTCGATTTTGCATACTTTTTCAGATAATTGTTGATATTGCCTACTCCTCTAGGCAATCGTCAATATTGCATACTGTCTTAGAAAATCGTCCATGTCAAATACTTCCTCAGAAAATTAACAATATCGCATACTCCCTCAGAAAATCAAAGATATCGCATACTCCCTTAGGCAATCGTCGATATCGCATACATCTTTAAAAAATTGTCGATATTACCTACTTCCTTTAGCGATTAGTGATACCCTATACTCCATCAGGCAATCTTTGATATCGCAAGCTGCATTAGGCCATCGTCAATATGACATGTTCCCTCAATAAATTGTTGATTTTACATACATTTTTAGGCGATCATTAATACTGCATATTTAATCAAGTAATCGTTAATTTCGCAGACTTACTCAGAATATCAAAGATCTCGCTTACTTTCTTAGGCAATCCTTGATATCGCTACTTGATTAGGCAATCGTCAATATGACATACTCCCTAAGGAATCAAAGAAACACCATATTTCCTTAGGCAATCTCTGATATCGCATACTTCCCCAGAAAATTGTCGATAGCGAATACTTCCTCAGGAAATTGTCGATATCACATACTTTCTAAGACGATCAGCGATACAAGAAATTTCGTAAGGCAATCGTTAATATCGCATACTTCCTTAGAAAATCGTCGATATTACATACTCCCTGAGAATATCAACGATATGGTAAATTACCTTAGGCAAACGTCGATATCGCATACTTCCATAGAAAATCGTCGAAATCGCATACTTCCTTAGGTAATCCAGGATTCCGCATACTTTTTAAGGTAATCGTAGATATCGCATACTTTCTTAGGAGGTTGTCCATGTCACATACTTACTCAGGCGATAAGTGATACTGCATATTCCATCAGGCTATGTTTGTTTTCCAATGTTCATACATTGAAAACGTTAATATCGCATAAATTCTTAGGCAATCGTTAATATCGCATACTCTCTTAGGCAATCACCGATATCGTGCATTCTCTCAGGAAACCAAAGATATCGCATATTGTCTTAGGCAATCATTGGTATCGCATTCTCCCTTAGGTAATCGTTGATATTGCATACTTTCTTAGGCAATCGTTGCTATTACAATTTACCTTAGGCAATCGTCGATATCGCATACTCCCTTAGATAATTGACCATACTGCGTTACTCGCCTAGGCAATCGTCCATGTCACATACTTCCTCAGGAAATCGGCGATATACGATATTCCACTTGGCAATTGACGATATCGCATACTGCCTTAGTTAATTGTCGATATTGCATTCTCCCTGAAGGTGTTGTCGATATCACACACTGACTTAAGCCATCAAGGATACTGCAAATTCCATCAGGCAATCGGTAATATAGCATAGTCTCTTAGAATGTTGTCGATATTGCATACTCCCTTGGGCAATCGTCAATATACCATATTTACTTAGGCAATCATCGATTATGCAAACTTTTCCAGGAAATTTTCGATATTGTATACTTTTTTAGGCGATTAGCAATATTTTACGTTCCATGAGGCGTTTGATGATATCGTATACTCCCTTAGGCAATTTACTATGACGCATACTTCTGTAGGCAATTTTTGATATCGCATAATTTCTTAGGCAATCGTTGATATCGCATGCTCCCTTAGAAAATGGACGATAACGCATACTTTCTCAGAAAATCTACGATATGGCATATTTTCTTATGCAATCAATGATATCGCATACTTCCTCACGGGATTTTCAATATCTTATACTTACGCAGGCGATTAGCGTTACTGCACATTCCATCAGTTCGTTGATATCGCATACTCCCTTAGGCAATCTTCGATATCGCATACTCCCTTGGAAATTCGATGATATAGCATATATTCTTAGGCAATCGTCGATATGCATACTTCTCCATGGGCTCGTCGATATATTATACTTCCGCAGGCGATCAGCGATACTGCACATTCCATTAGGCGTTTGTTAGTATCGCATACATCCTTAGGCAACCTTCGATATCACGTACTCCCTTAAAAAATCCCTTAGACAATCGTCATTGTCGCAACCTCCATCAGGAAAATGACGATATTGCATTCTTTTTCAGTAAATTAAAGATATCGTATGCTTACTCAGGCAATCGTCGAGATCGCAAACTCATTTAGAAAACTGACGATATTGCATACTCTCTTAGGCAATCGTCGATATCGCATACTCCTTTTGTAAACCGACGACATCGTATACTCCCTTAGAAAATATACGACATCGCTTACTCCCTCAGGCAGTCGATGATATCGCATACAACCTTAGAAAACTGACAATATCGCATACTCCCTTGGGCAATCCTGAATGTTGCATACTTCCTTGAAAAATTGACAACATACCATATTTACTTAGGCAATCATCGATCATGCATACTTTTTGATGAAATTGTCGATATCGCATACTTTTTTAAGCGATTAGCAATACTGCTTATTCCATCAGGCGTTTGTTGATATCGCATACTCCCTTAGGCAATCGTCGATGTCGCATGCTTCCTTAGGAAATGGACGATATCGCATATACCTTAGGTAATATACGATATGGCTTATTTTCTTACGCAATCAATGATATCGTATACTTCCTCACGGGATTGTCAATATCTTATACTTCTGCAAGCGATCAGCGTTACTGCACATTCCATCAGGCGTTTGTTGATATCGCATACTCCCTTAGGCAGTCTTTGGTATTGCATACTCCCTTCGAAAATGGTCATTGTCGCATACTTCATCAGGAAAATAACGATATCACATTCAAACAAAGATATCGTATGTTTCCTCAGGCAATTTTCGAAATCGCATACACCTTTAGGAAACTGATGATATCGCATATTCTCTTAGGCAATCGTTGATATCCCATGCTCCCTTAGGAAATGGACGATATCGCATACTTCCTAAGGTTATCTACGATATGGCATATTTTTTACGTAATCAATGATATCGCATACTCCCTCACCGGATTGTCGATATCTCATATTTCCGCAGGTGATAAGCGTTACTGCACATTCCATCAGGCGTTCGTTGATATCGCATACTCCTTTAGACAATCGTCGATATCGCATACTCCCTTGGAAATTCGACGATATAGCATATATTCTTAGGCAATCGTCGATATGCATACTTCTCCATGGGCTCGTCGATATCTTATACTTCCGCAGGCGATCAGCGATACTGCACATTCCATTAGGCGTTTGTTAGTATCGCATACATCCTTAGGCAATCTTCCATATCACGTACTCCCTTAAAAAATTGTCAATATCGCATACTTTACCATAAAAATGACGATATTGCATACTATTTCTGGAAATTAACTATATCGCATGCTACCTCGGGCATTCACTGTTATCGCATACTCCCTTGAAGAATCGACGATATAGCAAATTTATTTAGGCGATCGCTGATACAGCATACTTTCCTAGGGCATTGTCGAAACGCATACTCTCTTAGGCCATTGTCGATACCGCATACTACTTCAGGAAATCAGCGATATATCATATATTTTTAACGAATCGTTGGTATTGCATACTCCCACAGGAAATTGTCGATATCGTACACTCCCTTAGGCCATCTTTAATATCACCTACTCCCCCCGGCAATCGTAGATATCACATACGTCCTAAGACGATTGGTAATACTGAACATTTCATCAGGCAATCGTTAATATCGCATACTTCCTTTGGCAGTCGTCGATATTGCATATTTTATCAGGAAATTAGTGACACAGCGTATTTCCCCAGGCAAACGTCGATAACGCATACTGCCTTAGGGAATTGTCGATATGGCATACTTTCTTAAGCAATTCACGATACATCATACTTTCTAAGGCGATCGTCGGTAGCACCTACTCACTTAGGCGATCAACAAAACTGCACATTTTATGAGTAGATCGCTGATATCGCACATATCCTTAAAGTAACAATTGATGTTTTCTATTCTTTAAGCAAACATTGATATCATCTATTCATTTAGGATTTCGTCGATATGGTATGCTTTCTCTGTTGATTAACGATATCATCTATACATTTAGTTCTCGCAACTCATTTTGTAACTAATTAAAAGTTTATAATAAGTGATGGCCAAACTGTTCAAGTACTGATACCTTACCAAAACTTTGTGAGTACTTTACCGGTACTTCTCTAAGACTTTACAGATTATTCTTCTTTAATTTGATGTGACTTATGTGATGATTAAGTAATGAATTGTATCCGTAACATATTTATGACCTACGTTCTGATTAAAAAAGGAAGAATGTATCATAGTACACGTGCATGAAATATGTATTATTAAACACGCATTCCATGTCGGTAAAGTGGAGAAATGTGCTCGAAGTGCGAAAAAAATTAGCTGGCTTGTGGCAAAGTAGGATGATTCTGTACTTGGCTGCAGTGGCAGTACTTGCACTTAAAGTTACAAGATTGTTGGAACTTTAGCTTATGCGCAATAAATACTTAAAATGCTAAGGTACCGACAATCGGGGAGCTTTGACTGCACTTAGCGATGGCGACCTGTCTCGTATCAAGTTCGTAGCGGTTAGGTTGCGTGGATTAGTATTTTTTTTTGCGACTTTTCGTTAATGATGATGATAGTGATAGTGATAATGATGCTTGAAAATAATGATTATGATAATTGATGGTGCAAATGATCAGAATAAATTTTGTTGAATAGTCATATTTGATTTTTGTTCTAATTTTTTTCTGAATCGGGGAGGGCTACGCCCACCCCCGAGCCCCCCTGCCCTTGCCTTTGCCACACTTACTCCTTCTTACTTCCCAAATCTACCCCAACGTGGTCGGAATTATTCCAAACTCTTGTACTGTAAAATAGTGTATGGCATACGTGCGGCGCGGGCGTGCCAAACACGCACTTGGCCGGAATATCTGCACTTGTTCACCAAACACCGGCCGCGTGCGCATTTGGCAACTTGCCGCACTTGTACCACAGTAAACTAAAATTTTTTTGCTTGGTTAAATAATCATAATCACACGAGCGTATACAAATGGTTGAGTAGACAACCATTCTAATGATTTGACGACAGCTCTTGTTAAAAAAAAAACTCAGGAACATGTTACGACCAACTCAGAATCCTTTCCGTAACGGAAGCATGACCGCAGATAAAAACTCTTAATATCAAACGTACGGATCATCCTTTTGTGCATCTAAATGGAGAATTAAGAGAACTTCATCATTAAATTTAACTTACGAGCAATCTTATGCTAAATTAAAGTAATAATGTAAATTATAAGCTCACTGTAAATGAATACAATTTGATTCTTTGATGGAAAATACTGCTGTAGCCACAGGTGCCATAAAAATAAAATAGCTACCCAGCCGTCATTGTAGATACAACTGTTATTAAATTCACAGTCTCTCTACTGGAGAAGGAACTGGTGGACGGGGGTGGATGACATGGCGAACGATGCAGCTGTGTTTACTGGATTCTGTGTTTAGAATAAAGTCATATTAATTATAATTTGATCATGTATATGGATTATGAAATTAACTTTAGAAAACTAAAATGCGGTTAAATCATGATTAAATTTATTTAAATCGATGAATAAGACGACAATTGATGATTATAATTATTGAGGTCAATCTTAAGAAAATAAAATAATTTGCTTGAGAATATTACAATAAAAAACATCCCCTTTTTATAAACATGACGTTGCAAGTGACTCATGAGAAGTTTATGCCTGTGTTCATTGAATGATGCCTACACTCTAAAGTAGCAAACACATGTGACATGTTACTGAGTTGATGCGCTTGCAGCGGAACAAGCAGGAATATAAAAATACAGAAGCACATGCAACACTTCACACATTATGCGTTATTCCTGTTTATGTATCAAAGCTATTTCTACATTAAGTACATCAGTCAACCAACGACAGAAGAGCAGAAAACAAAGTTAGCCAGGATACAACAGACTGATTACACACATACTCTTCATCGAAGTTGACACTAGCGATTCAAGAACGCTGATTACTATACAGTGAAAGATTACCGGAAAGTTTACTTTTTAATCTTAAGTTATGACTAAAACTGTTGATACCTATTGTGCTGTAGAGTGCTAATCAATAAAATAATTAACGCGTAACAGATACGTAATATAAGATATAACCAAAAACATCGTCTTCCGTGAGATTAAAATTTTATCTCGGAAACGGCTTATCCTACATAAGATTTGACAACGCCAATAATATCCTCGTAAAATTGTACCTACTAGATTCAATCCTTGAATCGTTATAACGCTTAGGACAAAAATGAGGTGGGTGAGAAATTCTAAAGTGTCACTTTGTCTACACCCTTCTAAGGTATAAGGACGGTCGAGACTTATTAAACTATATATACCATCGAGCATGGCTAGTGGCGTGAAAGAGATTATCGATGAGAGTGGGTGCGTCCCCACTCTCTTATTGACGCGGACGGTTGCGCAAATAGAGGCGCCCCCCCCCCCCCCAAAAAAAAGCATAAAATTGAAAATTTTACTGAAATTTTATATGGAAGGAGAGAAAATGAAAAAGGAGTTCGTGTAAGTACACCGTGGTCACGCACGCAAATGCTATTAGAAACAATCATTCTTAAAACTAAATAAAACTATGAATGTATTAAACGAAAAGTGACAAAGAACTGTTTACAAAATTTATTTCCACTAATTAAATCGCTACTATAACAAGAACTTGATTTGTTTGTGAGTATATATCGGACATATTGTTGTAGTCGACGTAAACGACAAATTATTGTAGCAACATAACGTAACGAAATCTATTTTACAGAACCAATGAGTATACAACTATAGAAAAAAAAGATTGTGCATACCTGAGAAACAAAATTTAAGTCTGTCAAAAGTTTTTTTAAAGTTTAATGAGGAAAAATTTTTTCCAAAGACTTACAATGACCTACTCCCACAGTTTATCAAAATTGTTAACCTTTAACTTGAAACTTCAAATCAACATTTGCTAAACATTATATAAACTTTTTAAAAATTTAAGTAATTAAAATTTATTTTAAAGTGTCAACAGAAAGTTAAAAACTTTAATTAAAGTTTGTTTAAAGATTCTCTAAAGTTTTAGCTAATAAACATTTATAACTAGGTACATAAATAAAACTCCAGAATACAACTTTTAATACGTTTATTGAAACTTTATTTGAACTAAACAAAACGTTTTTACAAAATTTAAAAAAAAATTAATTTTTCTTACCGACTACTAATCGTAAGTTGATCATTAATTCACAAGTCTTTCGATTTTCAATGAAAAATACGACAGTATGTACCAATTCAGTGAATCTGTGGTCGTATTTAGGAAAGAAATATTTAAATAATTAAACAAGCACAACAATAAGAGTAAAAACCGAAGGTACGGTGAATTAATTATACTAAATCATCTTTTTTCTTAAAACTTATGATATCATCTACGCTAGTCCTCTTTAACGATTTTTTTGTGCTCATATTTTTGCGTCTTAGAACTCAGACGTTCATTCATTCGCTTCACCTCTTCAAGATATCTCATTTCCAACTGCTTTTTTTGCCTAATTAATTCAGTTTCTTCAGTTTAAGTTTGAGCATCATATTTCTGCAGCTTTCTTGTATTTTTGTCTATTTGTTGGTACACTTGGGCATTTTTCATTATTGCATTATTTTTTTTTGCTTGTTATCATTAATCAACTTTTCGTTTTTAATATCATTTTTTTCTGGATTTTCATTTTTTACGCTTATATAGACCTTGGGGTATCTAAGTGTTGCACAAAAAGATGTCAAGCATTTTCTATATTTGTTGGCTTTAAGGCAATAATTTTTCTGCGTATGTAATGTAACAAACTCTATAGCATGAAATTTGATACAAAGTTTTTAATATTTGATTTCTAATCATTATATCAAATAATGTACAAATACGATGTATAAATAGATACCATAAACATTTTTATAAACATCTGTCGGAATCTGATCCCTGTAATTTTTTTCAGTGGGTGTCTATTTTTTCAATGTTTCTTTGCCTGATATTTCTATTATCAAGTATTTTACCTTTTTTCTAGGTTGCTTAGCATAAGAATCTTTAGCAACAGCTATCCTCCATTTTTGTAACTTGATGCTTGCAATTTTCAATAAAGGAACCTGTAAAGACATAAATGCATGAAATATACTTGTATCAATACACATACATTAAACCATAGCAAAATATTTTATTAGTAAGTACTTACTCGCTTTGATTTGTATCTGATACATCATTTTTACAGTCAGAGTCATCATTAGAATTGTTCTTGCAAAATGTATTCTCTGTCTGAAAATGTATTAAATATAAGCATTATTTTCTCTTTTCATTGTGAAATATTTAAAATAAGTATCTTTTCGATTGTAACGCTAGGGTCAAAATTTACTGTTCTTACGATTTTTGTGATAAAAATCAATTATTTAACGTCTTTTATTGAGACTACAAAATTATTAGTACAAATGTAAAATAATTGTTAAAAAAAATGGAAACAATGTGCAGGTACTACTTACTTATTGACAATAGATCACATTTACTAGATTTATTTTTGTGTTCCTTGTGAGATGTGATTGGAATGCTGCATTTAATCCCTTTAAATGATGAGTGTTGTTTGCTTAGGCTTTCAATACCATCAAAAACAGAGCTAAAGATAACCATAATTATTTAGTTTTAGTTAATATTCGGATTAATTTAGGACAAATCATTATTGTTAATTCATATCTCTTCTTTCACAAGTTTATACATTACATGTAAAAAATTTATTTCAGCCTGAATAAAAAATAATGTAAAAAATTGTACTTTCCGGCAATTTTGAAATTAATAGTTCTCGTCACAAATGTGCATCTGCCCAGGTCGGTCCCAAGGGTCCCTCAGGCGTTGCTTCGCAAGCGCCCTCGGGCCCAGGGACTGCCCTGGTCGGATGCACATGGGTGGCGAGTCCTATTTTGCCTATCGAGGGTGTACCAGGGTTGCAAAAGTGCTCGAGGTAAGAAAAAACATTTTTAAACCGAGCTTACTTATTGATTTTTTTATTGCTAGCATCACTGTCTTTTATGTCATCGCCAACTTCAATGTTTTTCAAACCTTTGTCTTCATTATTTTTTTAATCTTCATTGTCACTTTCTTCATTTTCTGTAATCGCTCCAACTTTTTCTCCAACATCCTCACCAGATTCGAAAACAGCCTATTCTTTGAAGACTTTCGCATCTTGCACCTTCATAACGTGTATTTTTATCGATTTTATGCTTCTTACAGTTTTTGTATCTTCTCGTTTTCTATGCAAAAGAACAGAGAGGTTCAAAGATTCATCGTGAGGGGAGAGAACCATCAGTGGTCACGGAGTAAGAATCAAGTTCTTCTTCAGCGGCTGTAAAATTTTACACATGAATGACAATTCTTAAGTAGTTAACGAAGCTAAAAAAATCGTTAGTTTTCATTCGCAAGCTCGCCGTGAATAAGTTAACAAGTGATTTTCACGCTCTTGTTTGCATTAAAAAGTTATTTGAGTAATACAAACGGCAATGTGTTTACAAACGATAGAGACCCCATCACATAGTCTCGAGTAATAAGTATGTTCTCGTCATTCTACACGGCGTGTTGTGCCCGAATAAATAAATACTTCCGTCTTTTTGGATAGAATGCAGCCCTCATCCCTCGTTACATCAACAGAAAGCAATATTAAGTACGTTGTATTTAAGTACTAGACGGATAAAATTTTGGAACGGCTATTCGCCCAAACGCATTGTCAGCTATAAGTACACCTGACTGCTGGGATGACTGCCCGGCAGTGCCCGCCCAGTACACGCATACATCGACGCCTCTTACGAAGAAAAGTTCATGATGGTACGTTACAATGTTAAAGTAAATGGTAACGTACCGTCATGAGCTTTTCTTTGTAGAAGGCGTCGATATAGTATAGGCTTTACTATATACATGCGTGTACTCCAGCTCACCGCCACAGGTCGATATCAAAGTCCGAGGTGTATTGCAGTGCTGTACAGCGCAGCATACACCTTATATACGTAGAACTGGTACGGTGGCGCAGCAGTAGAGTGGCAGTTCCGTCGATCACTAAAGTTAAGCAGCGTTCGACGCGGTCAGTACTTGGATGGGTGACCGTTTAAGCCTCACCGTTTTGCCTTTGCTGTTGATTTTGTGGGTCGATTAACTGTTATTTTTACCGCTTCAGCAACGTGTTCGGGAGGTGTGCAGGAGTCAGTCCTGGTGTCTATACGTAGACATTCGATCAAGACTCAGGCAATGCCGACATCCCCCTACCCCTTCTCCCCTTGTGGGAGGCCTCTCATCCCTTTCCCTTCCGTCTCCCAACTCTCGAGTGCCGCAAAAGAAAGTACGTATGAAAGTAAAAAAAAAAAAAAAAAAGAATCTATACATACGTACACACATAGGTATAGGGTGACACCGGCATGTTGGCGCAGTGGTAGGGTTGCGATCTCGTCGACCTTTCGAAACCGAGCAGTGTAGGGGCTTGGGTGGGACTTTGTTCAAGTCTCACCGTTTGCCTAAAGGCTTGCTTCCGCTGTTTGATTTTCGGGGGTTCGATTAACTGTCTCTCTTACGCTGCGAACAACGTGAGCGGGGAGGTGTGCCTAGGAGTTAGTCCTAGTGCTTATCCGTAGATACTCGGTCAGGACTCAGGCAATGCACCCAGATTCCCCCAACCCCCTTTTATCCCTTTCCTATCCGTCTCCCAAGTGTCGAGTGCCGCAAAAAAAAGGACGTATGACACTATAATATAAAAAAAAAATTAAAAAAGGTATAGGGTTGGCGCTGTGCTGTACTCCACTGCACTGCACCTCGGGCAACGATAGAGGCCCTGGGCGGGCAGCCATCCCATGCAAGTAGTCGGGTGAGCAGCTGACAATGCGTTTGGCGAGCAGCCGTACCAAAAAATTTTCCGTGTACTCTCGCTATCGAGCAATTCGATTTTACTAAGAGCATAATTGTGTTATGATGGGACGGTTCGAACAAGAAATTTATTAAATTGTAAGGCAAAACGGCAAAGGTTGAGCTTGGTACAGTAAAGCTTGCAGTGGTAGAAGATTTGGCTTTAGCTTATTCTGTGTTGCTTGACTTGAAAGACAAAATATAAAGGTAGGTTTCTCGTATAAGTTTAAAAAAAAGAAAAAAGATTTAAATGTTAAACAATTTTTAGAAAGCTCTCCTGCTAAGCTGTGGCCAAAATGAAGAAACGCAAACGTTCTTTTAGAAAATATTCGCGGAAAGGAAAGTACTGCCTGTTAAAAAAGTACAAAAAAGAAGCTGAGAAAAACTATCCAGAAAACAGTAGCTCTGATGCATTATCGACTGGTGAGTCCTTTAATTATTATCAATAATATTTTCTTAATTTATCTTCTTGATACCTGCAGTGTTTAATTAATTAGTAGCAAAATGATGATAAATTCATTTCTCAGACGAATCTCAAGAATGCTACAGCATTGAAGATGAAAATGATTGCTCCCGAGAGACGATAAAATTAGACATAAATGCTTATAATAGCAGAGTTATTCCTGTACTATGTAACAAAAGTAGTCAGTTTACATTTTACTATCGTTTTTGATATATTTTAAATTTTTTCATTCGCGAAAGTTAATGCGACGGTCATTTATCAACCCCTTATCTTCACGTACGCTAAAAATGCGCGAAGGGTTGATTTTCAGAAATTTTTTAAGAATGTTATAAGGATAATTTTAGGTTGGTAAAAGCGTGCGTGCCTCGCTCGGAGAAAAAAATTAACTTGGACCCTACACAGTACCCAAAGTAAAGTTGCCGACAGTATAAATACTTCTTTAGCGATCAATATCTTACGCTTACTCAAAAATCAACCCTTTGCGTATTTTTTCGTGTATGCGAATGAGCCGTCTAGATGGACTCTTTTATTCAATAGTCTCTACGTATACCCTCGACTACGTCTATGCAGAGTGTTCTCATCCTAACTTTTCCTAACACTTCATTTACTTTTGACGATCTGGATTAGACTCCATGACATCCTAACGTTCAGAAAAACTCTTTCACGAGAAAAAAATATGAGTCCTCCATGGCTTAGTGGTTAGTGTGCTAGCTTCCTAGCCTGACCAACTCGAGGCAAAACGGGTTCGATTCTTGTCAAAAAATTTTCGGAAATTTCGATTCTCGGACTTTTTCGGTGGAAAAAGTACCCGTAACGCCAAAAACACATTCTTCTCTGATTCTAGCGGACCAATGGCAGTTTCTCCTGATAATACCTGGACCTGAGGGGCGATTCCTCTTTGGGGAGGTCATCAGCGCGCCCTGACGCTGGGTTGGTGGGTTCCCGCTGGCAGTTGGCAAAGTCAATTTCCCGTCAGGAAAGCCAGAAGCTCATCGTCCTGATGAATGGAGTCACCAGCGAGTCTTCTTTCGGGAGGGGGGGGGGGATCACCTGGGCCAGCTCATCCAGAGAAGTCACTATCAGCCTTGTAACTATCGGCGCGGCTGGGCTGACGATCTATGAGTGAATTCTCTTCTCTCATAAGTCTGATGCCTGACCAGAATGTGTTTCTCTCTCTCGCCCGTCGTCCCTGAGGCTACTTTAACACTACAATATTCCAAGTTTCGCCTTGATGCGTATAGTATCGACCATATTCCTCCCTTGGTCTCATGACCGGTCATCAAACATCGCCGTTATTTCTCATCTTTCACTATTTCTCTGCTTCTATCTCTTCTTTCCTGTTTCAATACCTTTATCAGAGTGATAGTCCATCGGACTGGCTCTCTCTTGGGAAGGATGGTTTTAGTCGGTAGGCACCCGTTGATGATTTGCATCACGTTGTGTTATTACACTATAAGCCAGGGTGAATCCGATACTACCTCTATAGTAGCCATATGTGCACGTAGACGCGTCTTTAGAAAATCTACTCCTTCCCGCTATCAAACCAAAAAAAAAAAATGATAGAAAAATATCTACCAGGACATGTCATATATTTTTGAGGGGAAAACTTAAGTAATAAAAAAATATTTTTTTGAATTCTCTTCTGTTTGAAAAATGTGTATACTGGACCCTTAATCTATCGTACCTAAATATTTCAATCTAAGATATTCACCAGAGTCAAATAAACTACTATCTCTCTAAAAAATTTATTCTATTTTTTTTTAATTTGTTGTAATAGCTACAAAATTAAAAATTGCATACAATTTTATTTTATTCTTAAAGAAATCTCACAAATTTTAAACATTGCTATAAAATTTATTGAAATGGGTTTCAACTAAGAGGCATTCAACGAAGAAAATATACAGAGCAATAACAGCCGAAATGAAATCAATAGTCAAGAAAATGATGAAAATAAGACGACAGATTTAGAAAGTAACAAATCTGACACCGATGACAAGAGTCAAGAGTCGGACATTGATAGTAAGCATCAAGAATCTAAATCAGATAGTGAGGGTCATGAATCTGAATTAGATAGTGAGAGTCAAGAATCTAATTCAGACAGTGACGGTGAATCAGATTTGGATGACAATTTAGAAAATGAACCACTGTATGTAGGAGCAATAACATTAGCAGAAAGCCTTATCTCAATCTTCACATAAGCAACTAGTCTCGATATTACAGGATCTCTTTTAGGCAGTGTTTTCTCTCTTATCGCAATGAACTGCATACAGCTAAATAAGTGCGTCAAAGCAGTCTACATGTTAAAAAAAATATTTTAAATACTGATTTCCCTCTCATACGACATTACTATTGCAATAACTGTTTTTTTAAATTCGAAAACGTCTCGGATATTTGTCCTGCTTGCAATGAACAAGGAAAAAAAGTTATTTTCTAGAAATATCGATATTAAATCAACTGAAATTGATGTACAAGGAGAAAAACTTTCATAAAAATTTAAATTATCGATTTACTAGAAAAAAGAAAAAGACACTAATTACGAGGATATTTATGATGGGCTTATTTATAAATCGCTTCCAGAAAACTTTACAAGAGATCCAAATAATATCACATTCACTTGGAATTCAGATGTAATTTCTATTCTGAAATCATCCAAGATAAGCGTATGGCCATTTTATCTGATGATCAACAAACTGCCATATGCACAACGGATAAAAAAGAGGATATGATTGTCGCAAGATTATGGATAGGTAGATCGAAGCTTTATCCAAACTTATTTACGTCAGTCTTTCAAGAAGAAATAAAAAAATCGTATAAAGGAGTAGATTTTCATATACCATCCTCTGAACTTCCTGTGCATGTGAGAGGCATGGCTATCAGCGGTACTTGTGATTTGCCAACAAAAGCGATATTTTTAATATGTCTCAGCATAATTCTAAAAATGAATGCCAAAATTGTAAGATTACAACAGTAAGATTCGAGCACGTTCAAACATGTCCCTTTCAAGAAAATTTAGATTTGAGAACAACAGAGAAATGAAAATTTTTTCATAACAAGCCATTGAAACAGGAAAAACTGTATGCAGAGTTAAAGGTCCATCTGCTGTAAGTTACCTGGTAAAAGATTACATTAAATCAACTGTTATTGACAAACCGCATTGCGATTTCCAAGGAACCATAAAGAAATTGATGTCTCTTTGGTTCGATTCAGATAACAGAACATGTACATTTTCTCTATTTGATTCCACAAACATAATTGATGACACTATCAAGTATCTAAAAATACCATCATTTTTACAAAGAATTCCAAGGAAAATATCTCAGTATAAATACTGGAAAGCTTTAGAACTTAAAACTTTCTTGTTAGTTTACAGTCTGCCTGTTTTGAAGAGTATTATAATACTGCAGTATTTCAATCATTATATTTTACTGGATTATGCAATTTCTCTCTTAAATTCTGCAAGAATTAGTATAGAGATGATAGGGCAAGAAAGATAGCTATTACATGAGTTTGTGAAAGATTTTGAAGTCCTACATGGTAAAAAATATATGACATGCAATTTACATTTTCTGCTTCATATACCTGATGGAGTTAAAAAATTCGGACCACTGTGGATCATGACATGTTTTCCATTAAAAAATTTGAACGGCATTTTAAAAAAATACGTGCATGGATCCAAAAATCCTGAACTTCAAATTTGTTTATCAGTAATGAGTTTTTTTACTTTAAAAGAAAAAAAAGGTGAACTGTTAAATGAAAAAAGCTATGCTTATTTTTTTTTTGCAAAAGAGTTGAACACCGAGGAACACACAGGCGTAAATTGAAAATGATAAGTGACAATATATTTATTGTGGGTCAGATAGCGAAAGCACAACCATAATCTGAAGTATTCAATTTTTTGACAAAAAAGGGTATTTAATCCGATAATGATAAGTGTTTCTTATTTAATAGGTTATTAAGTCATGGAACATACCATGAATCATGTTCGTTTGCTATGAAAAAGAAACTGATTCTTCTAGTGTTCAGTACATGTTTAACAATGAAGTTTATCATGGCTTTTTGTATAATTTTATACTTACTTGTAAATGCTTATGTTATCCCAATATTGAACAATGTAGTGCTGAGTGTAATGGTTATACTGTGATAAAAACTTGCTCCGTACGAGAAGTTTTTTATTGCAGTAAAATTAACAGCTACCACCCCTATTCTTTAGTTTGGGGTAGAAATAATGATATGATTGTTGTTGAAATTAGGAATATTATCAGCATATGCTATTATAATTATATAAATGGAGTAATGTACATAACGTCAAGATTAAAAAATAATGAGTTTAAATAAACAAAAAATTCTTTTTAAAAAGGATTCTAATTTTTTTTAATACCTTGTGTAAGTACTCTATTTACAGTCAATACATACATCTTAACTCCAGTTATCACTTATTAGCAAACATTGATTAAATTGATGAGAAGTTCCATTATTATTGTCAAAAAAAGTTTTTTAATATAATTTTGTCAGTTAATTCAAGTTTTGATAATCTTATGAAAAATTTACCACCAACTTTAGTAACAGTTTTTTATCACTTCTTGTTTCTCTTAAAGGAAAATTTTTAATTTTAGTAAGGTTTGGAAGAAGTTTTTGTAAAGTTCGGCAAACGTTTATTTAAAATTTTAAGTTGAAGATTGAAAGTTTTGATGAAGTGTGGGAATGGGTCATTAGAAACCTCTGGAAAAATTTTTCCCTTATTAAACTTTAAAGAAACTTTTGACGGACTTAAATTTTGTTTCTCGGGTAGCCAGTATTTTAATAGTAAATAAGCCAACGCAAGGCATTGCGGTGTGATTACAGAACTAGAACAATAAAATGTACTAAAATTATGCAATAATAGTATATTCGAAACATCACAGTTGGCGTTAATTAGACTGATCAAGAGTGTAAGCTTAATTCACTAGCAATTAGGTAACGAGGAGGCTTAAAAAATACTTAGTAATATTTAAAGAAGCGTTGAACTCAACCTTTTTTTTGTATCAAGGAAATGTTCTAAGTATCGGTATGAGCCTTGAAGGACAAAGTGGGCCGGTTTTAATTGTTTGGTTGAAACAACTTTGGGTGTGCCTTTAATGCAATTTTATATTCGAGGTCAGAGATTTGCTCGATCACCTTATAAGGACCAGCGTAGAGACGCTCGAGAGAATTGGCGGTCAGATTGCAACAAAAAACATGGAAGCACGAACGGAGATCCTTAAAAAAGAAGAGGCAAGATTTATGGTGGCGTTCCACGGGCAGTGGCTTAAGTTTCTTTATATGTTCCCTGTGGTGCTCAATAAAAATTTAAGGCAAATCAGTCATCAGAAATGAAAAATTCACCGTGAATACGTAGCGAGGTACCGTACAAAAACTCGGCCGGGGATGCTCCAGTGTCACTCCGAACCGTAGTACGAAGGCCAAAAAAACCACGGGAAGAAGTCTTACCCAGTAAGGATTCTAATGGCGCATGATAGCAGCTTTGAAGCTACGGTACCAGCCTTCAACGAGACCATTGTCAGCCGCATTGTAGCCCGTTTGCGCTGGCAATCTATAAATAAAAGATAAGCCTTTAAGATGGTGTATTTAAATTGCAATCCCTGGTCAGTAATGATGAATCTAGTGGCACCAAAGCGAGCGATCTAAGTTTCCTGGAAAGCACGAAGGACCGTGGAGGCTTAAGTGACCTTGAGATTCACAGTCTTGAGATGGCCAGCAATGACCATGTGGACATGACGAAATCTGTCGTCAGGAGCCACTAACTGGCTAGGCTCATTTTTTACATGCCGATACATCTTGGATTGTTGGCAGTCAAAGCAGCCTTGGCCCCGATTTTTAATATCTTGATGCATATTGGGCCAAACCTATCTTTGACGGACTAGCTGATCAGAGACTTTGGCATCAGGATAAGAAAAGTTGTGAAAAAGGTCGAAAATTGGTCTGCGCAGAGTTTTAGGAATAATTTAACCGGTTAGATCGCAGAAAAGGCAAAGATGCTGGTGGCCTCATTCAATGCTCTTTAGTGTCAGTGAGCAGTTTAAAGGCTCGAGAATAGATTTGAGCTCAATGTCGTGCTGCTGGTGCTAAATGAATTCAGGCATTTCTATGTGAGTGGGTAGACGAATCATGTCAATCCGCGACAAGGTGTCTGTTACGAAAATGTTGTGAGCTAGGCAGGTAATCGATCTCGGTGTACAACTGAAAGATAAAACAGAGCTGTAAGTACTGGCGAGGAGAAGCCTGATTGGCTTTCTGAGTAAAAACAATAACCAAGGGTTTGTTATCAGTGACCATCTTAAAGCTCTAGCCTTCGAAAAAATACCTAAAGTATTTTACAGACTCGTGAATGGCCGTGAGTTTTCTGTCGAAAACGCTACAGTTGCGCTGAACCATGGATAACTTTTGCGAAAAAAACGCTAGTGCCTTCCAGATCCTGTCGATCAACTGCTCGAGGGCTGCACCGATGGCGAAGTCAGAGGCATCAGTTGCGAGGCACGTGGGCGCAGTAGGAGAAATATGCATGAGTCGACAAGCGTTTATAAGATGTTTCTTGGTTCTATCGAAGGTTTTAATCGCCTCATCCATCCGATCGATGAGCCATTGTTCATGTTTCTTTAAATTGTGAGTAAAAACGAAAATGGGGTCTGAACAGAAGCTGCACCAGGAAGGCAGTGCCGATAATAGTTCACATAACCCAAGAACCTTCGCTGTTCGACGAGCGTTTTGGGTCTTGGACAATCAGTAGTAGCTAGAACATTATCTAGGAAAGGCTTGGAGCCATTTTGGTCGATGAGGTGAACGAGAAAGACTTTTTCAGATTTGTTCAACTCACATTTAGCAAGATTAAGACGGAGTCTGAAGTTTTGAAGTCGTTCAAAGACTCTTTTGAGATGCTTTTTATGTCCCTTGGGCGAGGACAAGAAGACTGAAATATCATCAAGATACACAACAATAGTGTTAATATCCCCGAGAGCGCGATCGATGTACCTCTGAAGGTACTGCTAAGCGTTACAAAGCCCAAAGGTCATGAAAATGTATCAAAAAAGGCTGAGTGGCGTTGTAACAGCAGTCTTGATAATATTAATGGGGGCTACTGGGATTTGATGGTAAGCTCTGTGGAGGTCAAGTTTAGAAAATACTTCATTTCCAGCTAAAGGAACAGAGTAGTCATTAGGATAAGTAATTGGAAATTTATCACGGCTGTGCAGTAATTTAGGCCGCGATAGTCACCGCAGATTCTTTAAGAGTCGTCCTTTTTGCGCACTATATGGGCAGAGCTCTTCCAGGGGGTCTGAGAGTGCCTGCACGTACCTTGCTTAACCAGCTGTTCAAATTCTTCCTTGGCTACTTGGTACTTTTCTGGGTCTAGACAACGAGTGCGTTCAGTGGCAGGAGGACCATTAGTTTCTATATGATAAAAAATATCTATAGCCGTCATGAAGTGAGCTGGTTTTCCACCCTTGACTTTAGGAAAGTCAGCTAGAAGTCAAGGAATTTAAGAGTCAGAGGAGACAAAGCTGATTTTGATTGACTCAGCCTCTCTAAGACAGCCGATAGAGAAGGTATTTGAATGAGGATCAATAAGCTTACAGTGCAAAATGTCCCGTATGATATAATCCTGCAGGAGTTCCTGGAGGAATTTCTGCAGGATTTCCTGTTGGCATCCTACAGAACTTCATCAGGACACACTGCAGGAATTCCTAGCGAAATTTGCGTTTTTCCTGCGAGAATCCCTCTAGCAACTCCTGCAGGATTATATACGAGCTAGCATAAATAAATCATGTAGGCATCCTAGAGAGACCCTGCAGAAACTCCTGTAGGATGTCCCGCAGAACGTACTGTAAAAATAAAATATTATTTGTTCTGAATTAAGGATTTTATTTGTATGAAGAAGATTATTAGCTCTGATTATGAAAAGCTAACCAAGACACATGGATTTTTTTAACTAATAATCTTCTTCATATAAATAAAATCCTCAATTCAGAAAAAAATTCATATTCTTTTTACAGTACCTTCTGCAGGACATCCTGCAGGAGATCCTGCAGATTTTCTGTAAGATGCCTTTACGATTTATTCCTACTAGCTTGTATATGATCCTGCAGGAGTTATTAGAGGAATTCCTGAAAGAATTTCTGTAGGAAAAACGTAAATTTTCGCCAGGATTCCAACAGCGTGCCCTGGCGGGCCCTGTAGGAGTCCTGAAGGAAGCCAACAGTAAATCCTGCAGAAATTCCTCTAGGAATTCCTGCAGGATCATATGATACGGGATGTGAAAATTGTATTTACGTTATTATATTTGCACACCTTATCTTTTGCAACAGTCGATTACCTTGACTTTTAAAATGCTTATTTATATTTTTTAACGAAGACATTTCACAAATGAGAGACAGAAATCCAATTACAGATACTAGTCTTTCGTGCCGCAGTGATACAGTGCTTAAGTGACGATTTTGTTCTCTCAATTTTTGATCGATAACAATATTTGTTGTTCTCACCAATGATAGGTTATGTATTGAAAATGATTAACCACATTAATTTAGTAAGAATCTGATTTTTTTATCCAGAGCTGTTTGAGACACTCTAGATTAAATATCAAAGCTACGTGTTTCATAGCACAAATCTTCTTTCGTTTTTACATAAAATTATCCAAAAACAGTTAACGATCTGTCCTTATTAAATGTTCTTTTATATAATTGGTGTCTAAAACGTCATGATTCAGGGGGATTAACAGAACCTCCTGTATAAAATATAGGTTAATAATTACAACCCATGAACATTATTTGCATTAAGTAAGCTTATCGGTACCTTAGACGAAGAAAAACTCATGACAGTCTGTTACAATGCGAAATAAAATGGTAACGTACTTGATACTTTTAAAAAAAAACAAAAGTTTTACAATTAATTTGAAAATACATTCTAACATTTTGACAATACTTTAAACAACGAAAGTTTGTTGGTAATCGCCTAGAATTCTGACTTCTTTAATTTAATATACTTCATTAACAACCTGAGAATGCGTGCAAAAATTTTTTGGTAGATACGACATATAACCGAAACAGCATCAAACATTTTAGAAACGTTTTAATAACGTTGAAAATTGACCAAAAAAAAAGTTTTAGAAAAAGTTCAACAAATATTTTGAAAACGTTTAAAAAACGTCCAAAATGTCAGCTGCTTATTGTTGTTCAAAGTAACGTCAAAGTTGCTTGTGCAATAGTTTACGTAAAAATAGTGGACGTAGTAAGTGTTACCATCCGAATAATAACATCAATACTCGGGGCCTGAGCTAGATTATGATAGTTTCTCGATTTTTCGATGATTTTGTCGCAATTGTCGACGTCGAAAAATACAAGTCCCACTGTCGCGAAAAAATGCAAGTCCCTCTAGCTAAAAAAAATGTGAGTTCTAATAAGAAAACAATACATTTATTAATCAGTAAAATCATACAATTTAAAGGTTTCTGAGACGATTAAGACTCCCAAATAGGGAGATTTTTTCGTGATCGTCAACGTCGAAAATTACTAGTCCCACTGTCGCGAGAAAATACAAGTCTAACAAGCTTTAAAAAAAAAAAGTTCTAATAAGAATGAAATACATTTTTTAATCAGTAAAATCATGCGATTTAAAGTTTTCTAAGACGATCAAGACACTCGGATAAGAAGATTTTTTTGCGATTGTCAACGTCGAAAAATACGAGACCCACAGTCGCGAAAAAATACAAGTCCCACTAGCGAAATTATTACATTTTTCAATGAGTAAAATGATGCGATTTAAAGGTTTCTTGGACGATTATGACACTAATAAACGTAAATTTTTTCGCGATTGTCAACGTCTAAAATTATAAGTCTCACTGTCGCGGAAAAATGAAAGTCCCACTAGCGAAATAAATCCATTTTAGGATCAGTAAAATTATTTGATTCAAAGGATTCGAGGACTAATAAAACACTCGGAAGTGTAGATTTTTTCGCGATTGTCAACGTCGAAAATTACAAGACCCACTGTCGCGAATAAATACAAGATCCACCAGCGAAAACAAATACAAGTTCTAATAAGAAAAAAATTAATTTTTTGGTCAGTAAATTCCAACAATTAAAAGATTTTTAAAACGATCAAGACACTTGGAAAAAGAAATTTTTTCGCGAATGTTAACGTCGAAGATTACATGTCTCACTGTCGCGGAAAAATGAAAGTCCCACTAGCGAAAAAAAATACATCTTCTGATCAAAAAAATTATTTTATTCAAAGGCTTTCGTGACCATTAAAACACTTAAGAATGTAGATATTTTCGCGATGGTCAATGTCGAATATTACAAGTCTTACTGTCGCGAAAAAATACAAGACCCACTAGCGAAAAAAAATACAACGTCAGATGAGAAAAAAATAAATTTCTTGGTCCACGAATTCCAACAATTGTAGAGTTTCTGAGACGATTAAGACACTCGAAATAGGAGATTTTCTCGCGAATCTGAACGTCAAAAATTACAAGTCCATCTGTCGCGAAAAAATACGAGTCCAACTAGCTTCAAAAAATATAAGTTCTAATAAGAAGAAAATACATTTTTAAATCAGTGAAATCATGCGATTAAAAGTTTTCTGAGACGATCAAGACACTCGAAAGAGAGGCTTTTGGCGCGATTGGCAACATCAAAAATTACAAGTCCCACTGTCGCGGAAAAATAAAAGTCCCTCTAGCAAAATTATGACATTTTTCAATAAGTAAAATAATGCGATTTAAAGGTTTTTAAGACAATTATGACACTCGAAAACGTAGATTTTTTCGGGATTGTCAACGTCAAAAATTACATGTCTCAGATTCGGAAAAACACGAATCCCGATTAGGAAAAAATACATTTTTTTAAAAGCAAAATATTGCGATTCAAAGGTTTTTGAGACGATTTAGTCACTAGAAATTGTAAATTTTTTCGCGACTGTTAATGTCGAGAATTACGATTCCCGCTGTCGCGAGAATATACAAGTTCTAATGAGAAAAAAATACATTATTTGGTCAACTAATTCTAACAATTAAAAGGTTCCTGAGACGATTAAGACATTTGCAAAAGGAGAATTTCTCGCAATTGTCAACGTCAAAAACTACAAGTCCCACGGTAAAAAAAAAAAAAGAAATCCCATAAGCGAAAAAGAATATGACGTCAAATAACAAAAAAATAAATATTTTTGTCTGTGATTTCCAATACTTGAAAAGTTTCTGAGACGATTAAAACACTCTGAATAGTAAATATTTTCGCGAATGTCAACGTCGGAAATTACAAGTCCCACTGTCGCGAAAAAATACGAGTTCAACTAATTAAAAAAAATATGAGTTCTAATAAGAAAAAAATGCATTGTTTAATCAGTAAAATCAAGTGATTTAAAGTTTTATTAGACGATTAAGTCACTCAGATAAGGCCATTTTTCGCGATTGTCAACGTCGAAGATTACAAGTCCCACTGTCGCGGATAAATGAAGGTTCCACTAGCGAAATTATTACATTTTGTAATAATTAAAATAATGCACTTTAAAGGTTTTTAAGACGATTATGACACTCGAAAAAATATTTTTTTGCTATTGTCAACGTCGAAAATTTCAAGTCTTACTGTTGCGGAAAAATAAACGTCCCACTAGCGAATAAAAATACATTTTATGTTAAAAAAAATTTTTTTTTTTTTTTAAGGTTTTCGTGACGATTGGAACATTAAAAAATGTTGATATTCTCGCGATTGTCAACATCGGAAATTACAAGTCCCATTGTCGCGAAAAATACAAGAACCACTAGCGAAATGAATTACAAGTTTTCATGAGAAAATAATTTTTTTTTTGGTCAATGAATTCCATCAATTAAAAGGTTACTGAGACAATTGTGCAACTCGGAATAGGAGATATTCTCGCGAATGTGAACGACGAAAATTACAAGTCCAACTGTCGTGAAAAAATACAAGTCCAACTAGCTTTAAAAATTTGATTTCCAATAAGAATAATGTACATTTTTTAATCAGTAAAATCATGGGTATTAAAGTTTTCTGAGATGATCAAGACACTCGGATAAAAAGATTTTTTTGCGATTGTCAACGTCGAAAATTACGTGTCCCACCGTCGCGGAAACATAAAAGTCCCACTAGCGAGATTATTACATGTTTTAATAATTAAAATAATGCGATTTAAAGGTTTCTGAGACGATTATGACACTCGAGAACGTGGACTTTTTCGCGATGTTCAACGTCGAAAATTACAAGACCCACTGTAGCGTATAAATACAAAACCCACCAGCGGAAAATATTACAAGTTTTGATAAAAAAAAACTACTTTTTTTGGTCAGTAAAATCATGCGATTAAAAGGTTTATCAGACGTCGGGGACACACTAAAAAAGGAGATTTTTTCGCGATTGTCAACGTCAAAAATTACAAGTCCAACTGTCTCAAAAAAATACAAGTCCAACTAGCTTCAAAAAATATAAGTTCTAATAAGAAGAAAATACATTTTTGAATCAGTATAAATCATGCGATTTAAAGTTTTCACAAACGATCAAGACACTCGGATAAGAAGATTTTTGCGCAATTGTCATAGTCGAAAATTACAAGTCTCACTGTCGCGGACAGATAAAAGTCCCACTAGCGACAGAAAATACATCTTATGATCAAAAAAATTATTTTATACTGAGGCTTCCGTGACCATTAAAACACTTAAGAATGTAGATATTTTCGCGATTGTCAATGTCGAAAATTACAAGTCTTACTGTCGCAAAAAAAAAAGACCCACTAGCGAAAAACAAAACAACGTCAGATGAGAAAAAAATTAATTTCTTGGTCCGTGAATTCCAACAATTGTAGAGTTTCTGAGACGATTAAGACACTCGAAATAGGAGATTTTCTCGCAAATGCAAACGTCAAAAATTACAAGTCCATCTGTCGCGAAAAAATACGAGTCTAACCAGCTTCAAAAAATATAAGTTCTAATGAGAAGAAAATACATTTTTAAATCAGTGAAATCATGCGATTAAAAGTTTTCTGAGACGATCAAGACTCTCGGAAGAGAGGTTTTTTGCGATTGTCAACGTCAAAAATTACAAGTCCCACTGTCGCGGAAAAATAAAAGTCCCTCTAGCGAAATTATTATCTTTTTTAATAAGTAAAATAATGCGATTTTAAGGTTACTAATACGATTATGACACTTGAAAACGTAGATTTTTTCGCGATTGTCAACGTCAAAAATTACATGTCTTACTGTCAGAAAAACACGAATCCCGATTAGGAAAAATACATTTTTTAAAAGAAACATATTGCGATTCAAAGGTTTTCGAGACGATTTAGTCACTAGAAATTGTAGAGTTTTTCGCGTCCGTTAACGTCGAGAATCACGAGCCCCGCTGTCGCAATAAAATACAATTTCTTATGAGAAAAAAAAAATTTTTTTGGTCAGTAAATTCCAACAATTAAAAGGTTTTTAAGATGATCAAGACACTCGAAAAAGTAAATTTTTTGGCGAACGTTGATGTCAAAGATTACAAGTACCACTGTCCCGAAAAATACCAGATCCATTAGCGAAAAAAAATACGTTAAATGAGAGAAAAATAAATTATTTGGTCAGTAGATTTCAACAATTAAAAAGTTTCGGTAAAATTATAAATCCAGCCGTCGCGAAAAAAAAAAGTTCTAATAATAAAAAAATACATTTTTTTGTCAATAATATCCAACAATTTGAAGGTTTTTAATAAGATTAAGACACTCGGAATAGAAAATTTTTTGCAATTGTCGACGTCGAAAATTACAAGTGTCAGTGTCGCGAAAAAAAACAAGTTTTACAAGCAAAAGAAAATATAAGTTCTAATAAGAAAAAAATTCATTTTTTGGTAAATTAATTTTAATGATTAAAAGGTTTCAGTGACGATAGAGACACTTGTCATAGGACAATTTTTCGCAAATGTTACCGACAAAAATGACAAGTCCCACAGTCACGAAAAAATACAAGTCACAAGAGCAAAAAAAATATAAGTTTGAATAAGAACAAAAGACATTTTTTAGTCAGTAACATATGCAATTCGGAGGTTCCTGAGACGATTGGGACACTCGGAAAAGAATATTTTTTCGCGAAAGTTAACGTCGAAAATTACAAGTCCCACTGTCGCGAGAAAATACAAGAGCCACCAGCGAAGAAAAACACAAGTTCAAATGAGAAAAAAAAAAATTTTTTGGTACGTAAATTCCAATAATTAAAAGTTTTTTGAGATTATCAAGATACTCGAAAAAGTATGGAAAATTTCTCGCAATTGTCGACGTCGAAAATTACAAGTGTCTCTGTCGCAAAAAAAAAACAAGTTTCACAAGCAAAAAAAATATAAGTTCTGATGAGAAAAAAATTCATTTTTTGGTTAATGATTTACAATAATTAAAAGGTTTTTGTAGCGATTAAGACATTTGAAATAGAAAATTTTTTCGCGAATGTTAACGACAAAAATGACAAGTCCCGCAGTCACGAAAAAATACAAGTTATAAGGGCAAAAAAGTTATAAGTTCTGATGAGAAAAAAATACATTTTTTAGTCAGTGACATATGCAATTTAGAGGTTCCTAAAACGATAAAGACACTCGGAAAAGAATATTTTTTCGCAAAAATTAACGTTGAAAATTACAAGTACCACTAGCAAAAAAAGTACACTTTCTATTCAGAGAATTCATGCGATTCAAAGATTCCTAAGACAATTAAGGCACTCGGAAAAGAAGATTTTTTCGAGTTTGTCATCGTCAAAAATTACAAGCCCTAGTTTCGCAAAAAAAAACAAGTCCCACAAGTGAGAAGAATTACAAGTTCTAATAAGAAAAAAATTCATTTTTTGGTAAATTATATCTAACAATTAAAAAATTACTGTGATGATTAAGACACTTGAAATAGGAGATTTTTTCGCGTATGTCAACGACAAAAATTACATGTCCCACAGTCAAGAAAAAATGCAAGTCGGACAAGCAAAAAAAAAAAGTTTAAATAAGAAAAATATACATCTTTTCGACAGTAAAATTATGTAAACCATATGGTACTAAAACGATTAAGACTTTCGAAAAAGTAGTTTTTTTCGCTATTGTTAACGTTGAAAATTACAAATTCCGCTGTCGCGAGAAAATACAAGTTAAATAATGCAAAAAATACATTTTTTGGTCAGTTAATTCTAACAATATAAAGGTTTTCTAAGGCAATTAAGATCCGTGAAGACGTCAATTGTTTCGCGTGAATTAACTTGAATAATTACAAGTCTCACTGTAGCGAGAAAATACAAGTCTCATAAGCGAAAAAAAATGTAAGGTCGAATGAGAAAAGAATTCCATTTTTGGTCGGTAATATATGCAATTCAGAGGTTTCTAAGAGGATTAAGACACTCTGAAAAGAATACTTTTTCGCGATAGTTAACGTCAAAAATTACAAGACCCACTGACCCGAAAAAATGCATGACAAACTAGCAAAAAAAAAAAAAAAAAAGGTTTAGTAAGAAACAAATACACTTTTTAATCAGAAAATTTATGCGATTTAAAGTTTTTCAAGACGATTGAGACACATGGAAAAGTAGATTTTTTGGCGTGTGTCAAAGCCAAAAATTACAATTCCCACAGTCGCGAAAAATAAAAGTCACAGAAGCAAAGAAAAAAAAGGTCAAATGAGAAAAATAAACATCTTTTGGTCAGTAAAATCATGCAAACAATAGGTGCTTGAGACGATCAACACACCCGAGAAAGTAGTTTTTTTCGTTATTGTTAACGTCAAAAATTACAAGTCTCACTGTCACAAAAAAAAGCAAGTTCCACAAGCAAAATAAAAAAAGGGTAAATGAGAAAAAAACACACTTTTTAATCAGAAAATTCATGCGGATCAAAGGTTTCTAGGGCGATTAGAACACTGGGAAAAGAAACATTTTTCGCGTTGGTCAACGTCAGAAATTACTAGTCCTACTGTAGCGAAAAAATACAAGTTCAACTGATTAAAAAAAATATAAGTTCTAATAGGAAAAAAATACATTTTTTTGGTCAGTAAAATCATGCAAACCATATGTTACTTAGATAATTAAGACTCTCGAAAAAGTAGTTTTTTTGATATTGTTAACGTTCAAAATTACAAGTCCCGCTGTCGCGAAAAAATACAAGTCCCACAAGCGAAAAAAAATGTAAGTTTTAATAAGAAAACAATACACTTTATGGTCAGTGAAACATACAATTCAGAGGTTCCTGAGACGATTTAGACACTTAAAATAGGAGATTTTTTGGCGAATGGTAACGTCAAAAACTACAAGTCCTGCTGTCGTAAGAAAAACAAGTTATAAAAAGCAAAAAAATAAAAATTTTTTTGTATGTTATTTCTAACAATTTAAAGGTTTTTGAAACAATAAAGACACTCGATAAAGTAGATTTTTTTGCGTATAGTGGCGTCGAAAATTACAAGTCCCACTGTCCCGAAAAAATACAAGTCCCACTAGCGAAAAGAATTACAAGTTCTCATGAGAAACAGATAGACTTTATGGTCAGTAAAATCATGCAAACAATAGGTGCTTAAGATGATTAATACGCCCGAAAAAGTAGTTATTTTCGTTATTGCTAACGTCGAAAATTACAAGTCTCACTGTCACAAAAAAAAGCATGTTCCACAAGTAAGAAGAATTACAAGTTCGAATAAGAAAAAAATTTATTTTTTGGTCAATTATATCCAACAATTAAAAGGTTTCTTCGACGATTAAGACACTTGGAATAGGAGATTTTTTTGCGTATGTTAACGACAAAAATTACATGTCCCACACTTACGAAAAAATACAAGTCACACAAGTGAAAATAATATACGTTCTAATAAGAAAAATATAAATCTTTTTGACAGTAAAATCATGCAAACCATATGTTACTAAGACGATTAAGACTCTCGTAAAAGTAGTTTTTTTGCTATTGTTAACGTCAAAAATTACAAGTCCCGCTATTATCAGAAAAGACAAGATCTAAAAAGCAAAAAATATATTTTTAAGACAGCTTATTCTAACAATTTAAAGGTTTCTGAGACAATTATGTCACTCAAAGAAGTAGATTTTTTCGCGTATATTGACGTCGACAGTCACAAGTCCCACTGTAGCGAGAAAATACAAGTCCTATAAGCAAAAAAAATGTAATGATGATATGTTCTGATGAGGAAAAATTCATCTATTGGTCAATAAATTCTAATAATTAAAAAGTTTTTGTGACGATCAAGGCACTTGGAATAGGAGATTTTTTCGCAAATGTTAACGACAAAAATTACAAATCTTAAAGTCACAAAAAAATACATGTCCCACGAGCGAAAATAAATATATGTTTTTAAGATGATCAAGACACTCGAAAAAGTAAATTTTTTGGCGAATGTTGATGTAAAAAGATTACAAGTACCACTGTCCCGAAAAATACCAGATTCATTAGCAAAAAAAAATACATTGAATGTGAGAAAAATAAATTATTTGGTCAGTAGATTACAACAATTAAAAAGTTTTTGAAACGATTAAGACACTTAGAATAGTGAATTTTTTCGCTAATTTCAACGGTAAAATTAAAGTCCCACTGTCGCGAAAAAAAAAGGTTCTAATAATAAAAAAAAACATTTTTTTGTCAATAATACCCAACATTTTGAAGGTTTCTAATAAGATTAAGACACGCGGAATAGAAAATTTTTAGCAGTTGTCGACGTCGAAAATTACAAGTGTCAGTGTCGCGAAAAAAAACAAGATTCACAAGCAAAAAAAAATATAAGTTCTAATGAAAAAAAAATTCATATTTTGGTCAATAAATTCCAACAATTAAAAGGTTTCTGTGACGATTAAGACTCTTGGAATGGGAGATTTTTTCGCAAATGGTAACGACAAAAATTACAAATCTTACAGTCACAAAAAAATACATGTCCCAAGAGCGAAAATAAATGTTTTAAAAAAAAAAAAAATACATTTTTTGGCCAGTAAAATCATGCAAACAATAGATGCTTGAGACGATTGATACATTCTTAAAATTAGTTTTTTTTGTTATTGTTTACCTCAAAAATGACAAGTCCCACTGTCACGAAAAAATACACATTCCACGAGCAAAAAAAAATATAAGTTCTAATAAGAAAAAAAGTAATTCTTTGGTCAATAAATTTCAACAATCAAAATGTTTATGTAACGATTAAGACAATTAGAATAGGAGATTTTTTTGCTAATGTTAACGTCAAAAATGACAAGTCCCACAGTCACAAAAAAATACAAGTCACACAAGCAAAAAAAATATAAGTTTTAATGAAAACAGAACACATTTTTTTGTCATTGAATTCTAAAAATTTAAGTTTTCTGAAATGATTGATACACATAAAGAAGTAGTTTTTTTTGTTAATCGTAACGTTGAATATTACAAGTCCCACTGTAGCAAAAAAAAAATAAGTCTCACAAGCGAAAAAAAATTCAAGCTCTAATAAGAGAAAACCACACTCATTAGTCAGTGGAATATGCAATTTAGAGATGTTTGAGACGATTAAGACACTCAAAAATGAATAATTTTTAACGATAGTTAACATCAAAAATCACAAGTCCCGCTGTCGCGAAAAAATCCAAGTCCCAGAAGCAAAAACAATATAAGTTTTACTGAGAATAAAATACATTATTAGGACAGTAAAATCATGCAGACAATAGGTGCTTAACACGATCAGTACACCCTAAAAAAATGTGTTTTTTTATATTGTTAACGTCGAAAATGACAAGTCGCACTGTAATTAAAAATATAAGTCCGACTAGCAAAAAAAAAAAAGGTTTAATGAGAAAAAAATAAACTTTCAGAAAATATATGCTGATCAAAGGTTTCATAGACGAAAAAGACACATGGAAAAGGAGTTTTTTTCGCGTTTTTTAACGTCACAAATTACAAGTTCTGCTGTCGCGAAAAAAAACGAGTCGCACTTGTAAGAAGAATTAGAAGTTCTAATAAGAAAAAAATCTATTTTTCAGTCAATAATAACCAACAATGAAAAGATTTTTGTGACGATTAAGACATTTGGAAAAATGGCTTTTTTGGCAATTGTCAACGTTAAAATTTACAAGTCCGATTGTTGCAAAAAAAAACACTTCCCACTAGCGGAAAGAATTACAAGTTCTAATGAGAAAAATTTATATTCAGGTCAATAAATTTTAACAATTAAAAGGTTTCTGTGACAATTAAGACACTTGGAATAGGAGATTTTTTCGCGAATGTTAACGACAAATATTACAAGTCTTACAGACACCAAAGAATACATGTCCCACGAGCGAATAGAAATATATGTTCTAATAAAAAGAATACATATTTTGGTCGGAGAAATCATGCCAACCATAGGTCCTTAAGACGATCAATACACCCGAAAAAGTAGTTTTTTTCGTGATTGTTAACGTCGATAATTACAAGTGCAACTGTCACCAAAAAATACATGTCCCACTAGCGAAAAACAAAAAAAAAAGGTTTAATGAGAAAAAAATACACTTTTTGATCAGAAAATTCATGCGATTCAAAGGTTTTTGAGACGATTAAGACACATAAAAAAGTAGATGGTTCGCGGTTGACAAAGTCAAAAATCAAAAGTCCTACATTCTAAGCCCAAAAGAGTAAAATTGGACGCTAGAAAGAGTAATTCCACAAAATTACTCTTTTCAAAGTAGTAAAAACGCAAAATTACTCTTTATAAATGGTAGTTTCTAAGATTTACTCTTTTCAAAGAAGTAATTTTCGAAAATTACTCTTTTGAAAAGAGTAAAAAGCCGAAATTACTCTTTTCAAAAGAGCAAAATTAAATTTCCTCTTTTCAAAAGAGGAAAAAGCCAAAATTACTCTATTCAAAAGAGCAAAATTAAATTTCCTCTTTTCAAAAGAGTAATATTTGAAAATTACTCTTTTGAAAAGAGGAAAAAGCCAAAATTACTCATTTCAAAAGAGGAAAAAGCCAAAATTACACTTTTTAAAAGAGTAAACTTTAATTTCCACTTTTCAAAAGAGTAACTTTCGAATATTACTCTTTTGAAAAGAGTAAAAAGCCAAAATCACTCTTTTGCAAGATCCACACATTCAAACAAAAAAATATACACTATTTTAAAATAGCATTAAGTATCATAGTATTTAAAAGACTTATTGAGGTGAAAGCAGAAACTGCCTGCTGGTGTGTT
>JAPYYV010003336.1:0-20767 GCA_030522625.1 Copidosoma aretas
TTATTATCATAGCTATCATCGTAATTGTAATCATCATCTAATTTAGCATCATCATTATAATAATTATAATCGCAACGATCATTAATATTATCAAAATTAACATCATTATCATAATTATCATGGTCTCGACTTTATAATCATAACTTTCCTCATCATCATCATACATATCATTATTACCACCTTAAATAATATCATCATCATTATAAGCATCTTCAGACTAATTATCATTGAAATTATCATTAATTGCATATTCATCGTCAACATCATCATCATCATTGATTTTACAATCTAAATCATTTATATCATCCTAATTATCATTTACATTGTCATCATAATTATGATCATCATCGTTATCAGAATCATAATCATAATCATCATCAGAGACATCATCATTATCATCATTATCATCATCAAATGTTTAGGATGATGGTAATTATAATTATAATGAGGGTGACAATGATAAAGTTTTGGTGATTATAAACCGAAAACTAATAACGATAATAATAATAATTATGAAAAAAGGGATGATGATGATTAGAATTATGATGATGGTAATTGTAATAAAAGTGATAAATATGGTGATTATAATGATAATATGGATGGTGATGATGTAAATGATGATAATGATGATGATAATGATGAAAATTTTTATGATAATGATTATGATGATTACCATAACGATGACGATGATAGTTACGATGATGAAAATAATTTTGCAAATAATGATAGATAAGATGATGATAAAAATGATTATGATAATAAATTTATTTACGACAATAATGACGAATAATTCTAAGCATTATGATACTAGAGATGATAAAATGATAATGATGCTAATAATGATATTAATAATAATAATTATGATGATGCTGATAATAACGATGACAATAATTATGATGATAATGATAATAAAGATAATAATAATGTTAATGATAATAATAATAATGATAAACATGAATATTATATTCATAGAAATTATTATGCTAATTATTATATTAATTATGATTATAATAATAATAAAAATAATGCTTATGATGAAAATTATTTGTAATTATTATTATTACAATGATCATCACCGCACATATTATTACCTTAGTCAATATCTTAATCACAATCATCCTTAATATATTTATCGTCAGCCATATCATAGACGACATCAACATCATCATTATTATTATTATCATCCTCATCTTTGTTATATATATCGTAGCAGATATCATTATCATCAGCTGTACTATTATTATTATCATGACAATTATTAGAATTATACCTATAATCATTATTATTATAATCATTGGCAAAGTAACCATGATTAATATCAATATCATCATCATCATAATTATCATCATCATATTTATCATCATCTTTATGATAAGTAGCAGCACAATTATAATCATTATTATAAGAATAAACATCTTCATCATCATGATTATTAACATTATATTTATTATTATCATTTTTGGAATCTTTATGATAATAAAAATTTTTATTGTTATCCTTATCAGCATTATTTTCATCATTTTACTCATCTTTATCGTTATCATCGTTATCATTGTCGCTATCATCATCATTATCACTATAATCATCATCATCAGCATAATTATTATTATCATCATGATTATCATAATCCTTATAATAATCATTATTGATATAATCATCATCATCATCTCCATCAATATAATCATCAAAAGCATCATTATCATTATCTTTATTATAGCAGATATCATCAACATCAGCAGTATCATTATCATCATGATAATCATTGAAATTATAACTATTAACATCATCATTATAATTGTCATCTTAAGAATAATGATCATCATCATTATCGTCATAATCCTAATCATTATTATGATAAATATCATCATCATCGTGATCATGATCATCATACCTAAAAGTATCATTATCATCATACTTATTATTATTATCATCAAAATCATTATCATTGTTACCAATATCATATTAATATTCATTACCTTCATCATTATACTCATCACTATCATCATTATTTTAATCATCATCATCATTAGTATTTGCATCGTCATCATCATCATCATCATCATCATTATTAGTGTCATCATCATAGCAATTATAATATTTATCATAGTTTTTATCATCATAATTTGTATCTCTATCATTAGCAGTATTATCATTATAATAATCATTATAAGAACATCATCATCGTTATTATCATTATAAACATAAATATTAAATTATCATCATCATCATTACCGACAATAATAATGTTAACATGAATATCATCATAGGCATTATCGTCATCATCATCATCATCATCATCATCATTTCTTATCATAAAAATAGTCATTATCTTTAGCAGCATTATCATCATTATCATAATCATTATCATCATTATAACTATCATCATCATCATCGCCATATTCAATATTGCACACATTATTAATGTGATCATAATTACGAACTATATAATCATCATCATCATTATCATCAGAATTGGCATGATAATTATTTTCGTCATCATTAGATACATTACCTCTATAATTTTTTTCATCATTATTATCATTATTCTCATGATCATTTTCATAATCATCATAATCATCATTATTATTATTATCATCATAATAACTCTGATTTTCAACATAACCGAGTCATCAAAGTTATCATGCGCATCTTGCACGCCATAGATATCATCATCAGCATGATCTTCATTGTCATAAATATAGTCATGACTTATATGGTGTTTATCATTATCATCATCATCATCATCATAGTTATCATGATAATCATCTTTTGCATTATGTTCATTAATATAATCATCAGTTTTATTATTATGAACCAAAGTATCGTGATTTTTATCATCACAATCATCATGTTTATCGTCATTATCATAACACTAGTTATCGTCATCATTATCATCATAATCATTAATATCAATACATCTATTATTATTAACCTTATATGTATGAAGCTTCATCGTTATAGAAATTATCATCTTCGTCATCCTGATACAAGACATAATCATTGTTTCATTCTTTATCATCATCTACATCATGTTTATGATTTTTATCATCGTCATCGTCTTATTATCGTCATCAGCATCACTTAAATCGTAATCCTAATTACAAGCATCTTTATTAACATCGTTATCATTATTATCATCGACAACATTATCATTATTATCAGAATGGTAATGCTTGTCATTATGAAAATAATCATGGAAATATTAGTATAATCATACTCATAATCATCAGACTAATAATTATCCATATTAGCATCATCGTCATCATTATTTTATCATTATTATCATAATTATTATCTTTATCATCATTATTATAATCGTCATTACCATTATTATCATCTTTACCATCATCAGCTATATCATCATCATAATTATCATTATCATAATTATAATCATCGAAATCATTGTAATCAACATCATCATCATTATCATTGTCAAAATCGAAATCATCATTATCATAATCATTATCATAAGCAGAATCATCAGTCATAGATATTATCATAATCATGATCATCAGCAACACTAATAACATAATCTTTATTATTATCATCAACATTATTATTATTACGATAATGGTTATCATCGTCACCATCGGCATCTTCCTTACCATCATAATCAATATTATTATTATAATTATCATCATCATCGTCATAACCATTATTATAATCATTATTATTTTGATGATCATCGACCGTGATGATAATGATGATGAAGATGATGATAATGATCATAATTGCTATGATGATAATAATAATAATAATAATGTAGGTGATGATTATGATTACATTAATGATAAAGATGATGATGAACAGAATTGTGACCATTATGATGATTATGATAATAATTATGAACAGTTTTTAGATGATAATTTTGATGATAATAATTATGAGGTTTATAACAATAATGATGATAATGATCGGGATAATAATAAATATGTTAAAATAGATAAAACTAATTATTCTAATAATGATAATAACAATGACCACGATTTTAATGATGTTAATAATAAAAATGATGATTCTGGTGTTATTAATTACGATGATTATGATGATGATAGTGATGATGATGATTATGATGTTAAAGATACTAATTGTAATAATATTGACTATTATAATAATCATAAGGATGCTTATGATTGTAACAAGCATTATCATAATTATTTTGATGCTTTAGTTAATGATGAGGTTCAAGTAGATTATGATGATGATGATGATGATGAGATGATAGTGAAAATGACGGTAGTGATCATGATGAGTGATCATAATGATTGGAAAAATGATGATGATAATGATGTTTATGTCGATGAAAATGGTAATGATAATGACCATGATTTTCATTATAGTAATAATAGTAATAATGATGTAGTTGATAATAATGAATATAATTATGATAATAATGATGACTTAAATGATATTGACAACATTTATCTTTATTAAAGATGATAATATTGAATATATTATTTATATTAATTACGATGAAGATAATGATAAAGGTTAAAGCTGATAATGATGATAACCATGATCAATATCATGATATTTATTATGATATTGACCAAGATATTATTAATAATAATGATTATAATGTGTCTGATAATTATTATCACGATTTTTATGATGACAAGAATAATGATAATAACTCTAAAAATAAATATAACGCTGATTATGTTACAATAATTACGATGACAAGAAAAACGATGATAATAGGGATGACAATGATGAGGATAATGGCCGTAATAATGATAATCATAATAATAGTAATAATGACGATCATGATAATATTCATTATAATGTTATGGTTATGATCATAATAATGATGCTTGTATTGACAGGCATGATGTGGATCGTGATGATGATGATATTTAAGATGACAATGGTATAGATGATGATGTTGATAATGATGACAATGATGATGAATGTACGTTAATGATGATGATTATAATGATAAAGATGATGATTGTACTGATAATGTTGATTATTATGATAATGATGGTAATGATTATGATTACAATGGTAATTATCATGATGATGATGATCAAGACAATAATGATGATAATGATGAGAATGATGATGATGGAAATTATGATAATAATGATAATAATAATAATCATGATGATGATGATGATTGTGATGATGATTATAATGATGATGATGATGATGATGATGATGATAACAAAAATAACGATTATAATAACAAAAACAATGGTGATGATAGTTAATGTAATCATGAGGATAGTGATGACGTTGATAATTATGATAACGAAATGATAATAAAAATGGTAATTATGATGGAGATGATAATGATAAAGAAAATAAAGATAAAGATGGTTATGATAATAACAAGGATCATGATAATAATGATAATGATGACGATAGTAGTGATAGTAATGCTAATTATAATAATAATAATGACGATAAAGATGATAATTACGATACCTAAAATAATAATGACAACGATGAATACGATGATGATTAAAATAATGATGTCAATAATGATGATGATGTCGATGAGGTTAATAATAGCGATAATGATTATAATGATGATGATCATCATAAAGATTATTACGATGATTATGTCAATGAAGATCATGACGATAATGATGATGATGATGTAACTGATGATTATGATAACGATAAATACAACAGTGAAGTTAAAAAAGATCGTAATGATAATGATTATGATATAAATAATGTATATCATAATAATAATGATTATTATTATAACGATGATCATTACAATGCTGATAGTAATGATAAAAATGTTGATAATCATGATATGTTTGATGATAATTATGATAACGTTAACAATAATAAAGATGATGATACTTATAATAGTTGTTATTATGACTATAGTTATGATGATGAACTTAATACGAATGATGAGAATGATAATAATAATGATTATGATCATAATGATGATAATAATGTTCATAATAATAATGATTGTATCGATAACGATGTAAACGGTGATAATGATGATGATAATAACGATGATATTAACGATTAAGATGTTAATAGTGATAATCATTATGCTGATGACAATTATAATGATGAATATATTGATGTAAATGGTTTTGATACTGATGATGATGACAATATCTCCAATAATAGTGATGATGACAATAATGATGATGATGATGGTGATAATGATAATGATTATTTGAAAGTCTATAATTATGATAATAATGGTGATAATTATAATAATGATGGATGTATTTATAAAGATGATATTGATCGTGATAGAGATAACAATGATAACGATGACAATTGTAATGATGCTGACAATGATATTGATAATGTTAACGACGTTGATGATAATAATGCTAGTGGCGATAGTAATGATAACGACAATGATCATGATAATGGTCATGAGGATAATAATGGCAATAATGGTAATGGTAATGTTCATGATGTTGATATTGATAATTATAATTAAAATGTTGATCAGTCCAATAATTATTAGGATGATAATAATTATAATAATAATAATCATTCTGATGATCATAACATTCATCATGATGATGATAAAAATGGTAAAAATTATCATCAGTGTAATGAAAATAATGATGATAATGATGAATATGCCAATAGTGATAAGGATGATGATGATGATCATAATGATAATGACGATGTCGGTAATAATGATTATGACAGCGATCATGATGATGGTAAAAATGATAATGATGATGATAATGGGGTTGGCGATGATGATGATGCTCATGATGATAAGTATATTGATGACGATGGTTATGATAATGACAATTTTTATACTGATGGTGATGATGATGATGAAGATGACAGTGATATTAATCATTCTGATGTAAAGGATGATGATAGTGATGTTAATGATGCCGATAATGTAATATTATTTATTGATTAATATTGTTTTAAATCAATATTCAAGTTACGGTTGACTAGAGAACTTAATTATGACACTATTTGACTAGTAATAAGTCGAATTTATATTAGGAAATAGAGCTTTGCACATACTTTGTTGATTCTTTTACAAAGTATTTTATCACACTGATTTTTGTTAATATAAAACTATAGGATGAGCCTTTTGATGAGACTATAATTGTTTCATCTATTTATCAAATATTAAAAATTGTTTATCTATGTGATCTCAATATTTTAACATTTAAATTATACATCCTGGAAAATGTTTTTATTATAAAGATATTGTTTTAAACTTATGGATAAGAAAATTTGTAAAATTATTAACTCATTTGCAAGTATTTAATATACGCACATGTAGTTATTTACTATAAAGGCTCACAGTTGGAAATTTAATCTAAATAAAAGGGTGATAAACGCCCGTTTACAAAATATATCACCACAACATAGGTTCGAAGAAATCATTACAATGTAATAAAAATTATGTATCACTATCGTCTTCACTTTAAAATAACATTACATAGATACCAGCTGGACCGAAATATTAAGATTAAAATAGTAATGTCTTTGCTCGGTAAATCTTCTTGGTTGTACTATCTACAGATTTGATGATTATTATGGCTATCTAGTACTGAATTGACACATATTATTTTGTTCTTTATTATGCATTGTAGTATTACTAACGGGATACTATATTTTACTTTTCAATGGGAACGTATTTATTATCTATAAAATTGGGACATGGTCATTGTATTAAACTGAAATAATTTAGTAGTCTTTTTTTTTTTCCTTATATGGCTTTAGTACATGAGCATATGCTTTCGTCTAATAGTAAGCATGAATCATTGCTTATAACGGAGCTAGTCATACAGTCCTAAATCGTTTTACTAAGAATAATGATAAATTAGGTACTGACTTATTTTGCCTATCATTGTAAATAAACTTTATTTGTTAATAAATTTTGTATGATTGTGAAGATATTTGCATAAGTCCCGTACTAAAGTACTTCATCATATGTATGAACTAAAATTATTCATATTTTTCTTGCTGTAATTTATAAAGACAAATAGACTAGTTTTTTTTATCAGCCATCGTACTAATGTATAAAGTTTTTATCTTTTAGAATATGTTACTGACTACACTTTGCACATTAATATGACAGGTCTAGCAAGTATTTACGTAAAAATATTTGTATGTGCATAATAGGTGGTACATAATTTCTTAATTTTTTTTATACGATTTTTCAGAACCTATATTGTAGTACTATACTGTGTAAAAAATGTCGCACGTTTTTTTGATGATATAGAACTTTTCATTACATAATGCATCGTAAAGTTAATTACTGTGTCAGCGTAAAAAAAATATTTTACTATAAATAAATTGATGCCAAAACTTTCTCATGCATACTTTGAATACGTTATTTGGCGTACGGTATACATAACATATGTATGACCAAGAAAGAGGAGAAGCGTAACTCTTTAGTCGGGTCGGAGAGTCAAGAAGAATGAGAAGAATCGGAAATCTTGAGACCGGCATACAAGCCTTCAAGTTGTAAACTGTACGGTGGAAGAAGTACGAGAAAGGTAAACAGCAGCTATTACGTATACCTACGAACTGTATAGCTATACATGCATGTCACCTGGCTTGTGCAATATATGCATGTCGGTCAAATCTGTCGGAATTTCTGATTTCACTCCTCATGCCGAGAAGCAGGGCGATGCTACAGAAGCTCTGCTTCAATAAAATGAGACAATAAGCCGGAATGAACGAGGTGTTGAAAACGGACGTTGCACAACACGTCAACTGGACAAATATACAACAAGTTGTAACAGACGATAGGAAGAAAGAAATAATTAGACGAAACATTCAAACACCACCCAGAATCATGGAAGGAATGGCAAAAAAGTGGCAAACATAAAATGTTTATGATAAAATTGATAACAAACTCCACCCCCAACATAACAAAAGAAGAAATTACGGGTAGTTAAACGGGTTAGCACATCCCACAGCTAAGCGTGCATTTTACGATACACCCTCTAACGAGCAAAATACTTCTTACTAGATCTTATAAGGCCGTCCAGTCTGGATACAACCAAACGATTGAACGCGTAAGAGCGAATTCAGTGCTTGCATACATACGAGATCAATGAGATGCTTACGCTTGAAATCAGACACAAGAAAACGCTGGACAGAGTAACAATAATAGTCAAAGTGGTAAACCACTATAATTCCAATAGTTTGATAACACAACATCAATTCGTTTATACATTAGATCCGAAAGATCATATGTATTAACGAAATCAATTTACCTTACCTACACATGATATAATAAATCAAACACAGGCGCATTCCTAACATACCGCTTTATCAACATTTGAACACTTAGCTAGCAATGTCTAAGCAAGCGGGCCAAAACAGAAATAAGAGATGGAGAGTGCTAACAGACCATGGACTACTTAACGAGATTACAGTCAGGTCGTGTCACCTGCCATCATTTCAGAGCGATATTCTGGACTGTCTCGCAGCTGCCCGCTATGTAACTATAGTGGACTAAAAATGGGATTCTTCGAAATAGAAATAGATAAAAAAGAGGCTTATAAGACAGCAGATCTTAGACCAGATGGCCACAACCAACACAAAAACATATGTCAAAGGGCTACACTGACTCACTAAATACATTTGTACGGGCGATGACACTAGCGCTGGCAGGCCTACAAGGAAATGAGATATAAATGTACATGGACGGCATGCTGCTGTTATTAGCAATATTTATAGAAATTAAAAGATGATTAAATAGATTAGTGTAACGTTTGAAAGACAATAACCTGAGTATAAAAGCAAAAAATGTCAGTTTCTTAAAAAAAGCGTAAGGCTTAGGCCACATAATTGGCCAAGGACAATTAAAACCAAGCCACGAAAAAATTGGTTCCGTCAAAAACTATTTAAGGCCTTCAACCGCAAAATAATTGAAACAATTTTAAGAACTTATGCGATATTTTCGTCGTTTTATAAAGAGTTACGCAAACATAACACAACAAATTTAAAAACTTTCACGAAATGGCACGAAATTCAAAAAGCTATACCATAAGCTAGAACCATTCAACATTCTTGTTAATGCTCTGTGCAGCGAGCCGGTACTTTAAACGCCAGACATGGATAAGCCATTTATAGTTACAACGGATACATTAGATAACGCAACAGGCGTAATATCAAGTCAAGGATATATAGGTGAAGATCACCCTTGCGTGTATGCATCCTACTGCCTAAGAGGTAGCAAACTTCGCTACCCAACGTTAGCACACTATAATAAGCTACTTGCTATAGTATATGCAGAAAAGAGAATTAGACCATACTTATACGGACGAAAATTTACTGACATTTCCAACCACAAGCCTCTGAAAAAATTTCACGCATCATCAGAACCGGACCTGCCATTCACAAGACTAAAGGCGAAGCTATGTGGCTACAGATTTGACGTTGTTTATAGCTAAAATAACGTAAGAGAAACCCCGAATATCTAAGCAGTGAGTTATACGAACTTGCAGAAGAACGAGCAGAAGAAGGTTCTAGTGAATTAATCGCTCTACTGGCGAGGATTTGCACAAGACGGGAGAACAATATAATACAAGAGGACAGAAAAAATCAAATAGTAATTGAGACAAGTTGGACCAAAAAGTGAAGAAAAAAAAATTGCCGGAGAAATCACCCTCCAAGTAAATAAACGCCAAGCAACAACAGTAACGTGGACTCGGAGTCAGAATGGTCGGAGACAGAATCACGCAGAAATGAAACACTTAAAGTAGACAAAGCCACAAAAAAAAATATAGACCAAGTAAACTCTTAACACCAACTGCAGATAAAAAGGAAAATGGGAAAATACGGCAAGCTGCAGCAAGCGACGGAGACAAAGAAATTGTATTGCAAGGGGTAATTGATAAAAAACTTGCATACAGGCGTAGAGAGAGAAACATAAGAAAAGTTGTGAAACTTACAAGTACTCCTTTCGTCAAAAGGGACGAAGCACAAAATTTACATCACAAGACTCGTAAGCGCCAGGTAGACACAATACATAGAAAACCCAGAAAACCTCCTAATATACATATACCGAAAGATAAGTCGAAGGGACTAATGATAGCAAACTGCAACACACCATTTTGCGAAGAAGAGGTACCAAGAGAAAAATATTGGGCAATAACGCACTGACTATAGCAACTAGTCGAAGTAGACTTAGCGGCGGAAGTAGAGGAAATAAAGAGTTAGTTAAGGAAAAGTGGGTCCTAAGAGAAAATATGTGTAGGGGTGAGCGAACCAAACTAGATCAACAAGGGAGTAAAACTCAAAGAGAGAAGACCATATGCACGAGATAATGACAAAACTCCAAGCGAAGAGGGACATCAATCAGAAACGTCGAGTATAAGTGCAGCCGAACCGTGGTAAACAAAGGAATCGACCCCCGTGGAGCAAACCGTTTGATACGAGAACATTTGTCGCGAGAACAAACGCACACAACAAATCACAAGGCGTATAGACAGAAGGTTGCCGAAAGAAAGGATCGGGCCGGAACAAAAAAATTGACGCAATGCTTGACGATACAATTAATAATTTTTTAACAAAGGTTCGGCTGGACGAAAATTTTCAATGATTCAAGAGGAAAAATACAAGCTACAATTGATGCAAGGTAAACTAATGGTACTACAGATAGGCAAAAAAGAATCATGTAAAGCTGCAATCAAGTGCTAAAAAACCTCTTAACAAACATAGACATACCGCAGAATAAGTATAGTAAAAAAGATTTTGAGACTCAAAAATGCGGACTCTACTGCGCAGAGCCACACAAAACATTTTTGTTAACTGGCGTCCCTTACGGATTTAATCGAAATAGATAGATAAAAATAGCAAATAAGGGGAAACAAAAGACATCCTCTGAAGCGCAAATTCCTTTGGCAACGAAGGATGCGCTTTCATATAGGCCTTAAACTATCATCAAAATACATGCATTTATTTTTAAGCAGCTCCAGAAAAGAATATTTATTAGCATTTTGTAGAAAAGAAGGGCGAAAATTAGATACATATATATTTTAAATATCAACACTACCAAGCCGTAATAAACAAATAATATTATAAGCAAAAGCGGCCTGACTATAGCAGAAGCTCAGAGATGAAGGCAGAGAACCACCCATCAAAATGCAAAGGACAAGGACAAGATTTAGACGATGAGAAAATCAAAAAGATAGAGGTAAATAAAAAATATAGCGGAAAAAGCGACATTAAGAAGAGAACACATAGGGAACGCAGTTTGCCTGCTCCTGAATCTCTACTGGAACTCGAGTCTCTATCGGCTTACAGCTCGCAGTATTCGTCCGATTTATCGACAGAGAGCAATAAAGAGCGAGGAAATTACCTGAATAAGGCTCTTGTAGAATCGAAAAGCGAAGCAGAAAGTGACATCAGAAATAACGTATTAAATTCAAGATCTTAGGCAAAATACAAAGTATACAGAACAATATTTTATCAAGAAATACCACCATGAGCCCCGCAGGAAAATAAGGACCCACCACTACCTCGAAGAGTAAACATATTTATGGATCAGATAATCAAATATTTTAGATAAAAAACTTTTTTCTCAATAACCCTTTGGAAGTAGGCCCTTTGGAAAAATATCTATCGGTTTTCACGGACCTGTGAATGAATCCTTGGACCACGGAAACACCCATTTACTGTCAATTCAGGACTGGTTAACGTAATATATCGTCTTGGCTCCAGTACAGAGAGCACCAGACAATGAAACAGTGAGAGCGCTAATGGATATATTCATAGCATATTTCGGAGCCCCAGAGAATTTACTATCGGATCGTAAGACACATTTTATGAACAAAACAATGAAGGAACTCGCAGGATTATTTAAAATTGGCAAAATAAAGAGCACCGCCTACCACCCCTAAAGTAATTATCATTGTGTATGCTTGCATACAATACCTTAGAATATAGGAGTGCAGGATACACGCCTTACGAGCTACTTTTTAGACAGAAAGCTCGCATATCATGAAAATTCAGGCATCAACAAGGTATAAGAAGTTTTTTGAACAAATTGCTAAGTCCCTGACGGAAATAGGCACTGCAGCAGCCATAAAACAGGTACAAGGTAGATTTTCTTTGAAATGATATCACGACTGGAAAGAAAGTTCTAAGCTTTTTATAGAAGAAGAGTCTATGTTGGCCCTTAAATTTTTTTTTTCTGTCTGTGGCCCCTAGACGCTCGTCAAATAAAAAAATGTTTAGCATTATTGATATTCAATATACATAATAAATGATAAGTAAAAGGAATAAAAAAGTTAACATTACAATATAAAAAATACAATTACAAGCCTGTAACAATATTAAATAAAAAAAAAGTATAAACCTTATACATTTATAATTGATTTTATTGTTAATCAGGTGCATCGCGAAAATAGAAGGACGACAAAATTGATAGAATTTTTCAAACAGAACAATGGTTGTACACTGAATATTCAGGACAATTAAATTATCAAACGGTCAAGAAGTTTATAATTTTTAGCCTTAAAATCAATTCGTTAGATAGTATAATCACCTCTTGCATAAAATAATAGCAATGATTTCGTGCATTCAATGATAAAAAGTATGTCAAAAGACACAATGATGAAATTTAAAAAGAAAATTGAGAGATAGTACTGCACTATAATAATAAAAAAAAATAATTTATTAAAAGATACATATTACTGCAATAACTATAGTGGCATTAGAAAACGCATTATTATCATGTAACTTATGCATTAACAAAGAAAATTTTAAACACTGTTTTTAAGAAAAAAAGTATTGGTGCAAAAAAAGTCAGAAATAAGTTAAAATTAAAAAGACATAATCTACAAGAGACGACAAATACATCAAGGGAATACGTTAATTCGTACTTGAGACTACTGTAAGTAGAGGATTTTGGAGGAAGTGTGGAACGCAAAAACTTACATTCCAAAAATTATTGATTACTTCAATTAACATTTATTACATTTATTATTAACTACGTTGGCACACACAAATTATTTTATTACATAGTCCCTTACTTAGTTTTCTAACAAGCAATCTCAGTTACCTGAGTTACCCTTACACTCAAGAAAAAAAACCCATGGAAAAAAAGGAGGTTTATCATCATTTAATCTGGAGAACCGACCATCTTTTTGCTCATAAAAGAAAAAGTATGGTCAGATGTTAGTATATTAAGACAAGATTGAATGGTTATCGACAGAAAATAGTAGCTCGAAATTTCAAAAATAAAAAAATAAAAATAATAACTGTAAACGAGACTAAGAAAAAGATAAATGTGGAGACAAAAAACGATATAAATATCAAACGTATATGCATACAAACAAAGCAAAAACTTTTGAAGAAAGTAATTGTTAGGTCTTAGAAAAGCAGCTTAAACGTCATTAACAGATGCGCCTGTGTACAACCACAGAAGGCCCACAGAAACCATAAATTGACCTACGGAAGAAAATCATACCAGCTTTACGACCAGAGCAGCAGTGTCTATCGTCATCGAATAACGAAACTACCATGGCAAAAAAAATGTGTAGTGATAAAAAGAAGAAAACTGTTAACCACTTGCCAAACGATGATGAAAAGTATCGATGATACACCTAAAACTCCTTTGAACAAGAGCAGTCGTTCGCAGAACAGAAGAGTCGAGCACAGATTTTCTCAAGATACTATGAAACCTCTAATAGCTAGCGCAAAAAAAAACTTACTGATCTACGCCAAAAAAAATATCTTCTTAAACTCACGCAGATTCCGAAAAATTATTTTTTTTCATCTATAATAAAAACGCTAGAATAATGATGGGCTTTGTGGATACACATCAAGCAAATAAAAAAAAAGATAATTACTTACCCAATAACACATCCTACAACTTCTACTGAATCAAACTATGCTATGGCGTGGTAGCATATAGTAATAATAATTCTAACAATAATACTAGAAAAGCATGAGCAGTGGCCAAAAAAGACAATTAATGGGTAAACATAAAATTGAAATGAACGATGTTAAGTGATACCCAATATAATAGGGATTGCCAGACAAAATTGCGTAGAAAACAGATGAATTTAGGAAAGCCACATACGTATTAATACAAAACCAGCATACTGGGTGCGGAATACTGTAGCTACTTTACGCACCTTCTCTTTCTCCTTACCAGCAAATACGGAAATGCCTTTTCAAAAAGGTGGCCCCTCTATCAATCTGCTATATATTTTTCATAGGTGACGGTCGGCGTGGGAGCAGCTAAGCCCCCAACAAAATTGCGACTGGCAATAACATAGAGCTAAGTCCGATTGCCATCCAGAAGCGAGGACAACCAACACCTCCACAGCAAGTCGAAAATATGAGCCAGAAACACGGGGCAGTCGATTAAAATACAACAGCACGACAGCAACAAACCGTGAACGAGCAGCTCACTTGTTAAAGCAGTACAGCCTTGCAACGATATTTTCGACTAGAATAACAATTATCTTATTAATAACAATATTTTTACAAGTATTACCAAGTAACTTACATACTAACGTTAAAACGTATGAATGCTTAATAGTACTAACAATAATACCTAGTAATGTGGATAGGACGCAGTAATGCGTTAGCCATCGACATCCTTGACAAAGATATTAATATGTATACCTTGCTTAACTTAATGCACATACAAACCATGTACATTTTAATACATACTTTATCTAAAAAAGGCCAGATATACTGCTACATAATTCTTGAGAAATGAAGTTCTGAAATATTTACTTACATCAATTATTTATTATCATACACATCATACTAACCAAATTATAAAAATTTTACTTCAGATTGAACGTATAAATATAAGAAAATATGTCTAATGCAATATACTGTAATCCGTTTGCATAACACATATGCATTATATGCAAGTAACCCTACGAATATGATAACAATCCCTCAATAAGGGTAAATGTAATGAAAAAAAGGAGAAGTAAAGAAAAAAAACCATACAGAAAGACTGTGATGCAACCATAGTCCATAAAACGATATTATAATTCTGCACAAATGTTATATAAAAGGGAAGAGCGTAGACATGAACAAGAGAAAATATATACTCTAAAAAAACAGCGCAACTAGTTCTTCGGAAAAATAGGGATCAGCAGACCAACACTACTTTTTTGCACTTTCAAGGAAAAAAGCGTACAACATAAACAATAGAACACAAATATTACCTAACTACCTACCCCCAACATACAAGAAGAGCACCGTCGTGTACGACGTCGTTGCAGCCCTGCACATGTGGCGCACGGTATTTCATACCCATACGTACGCACCACATCACCTTAAATAAGGACGTATCCACGAGAGCAAGTAGAACGCTTAAGTCAGGTCACAAAGTAGAGAAGAAGGATAAGATTCGGGACTGTCAAAACTGGCAGACGTGCCTCTAAGTTACCACGCTACCCTTGGCTCTTTCCTTGATCATAAAGAATAATAAAAAGAAGTTATAAGTCCTCACTGTGTACTTATCTTGCATTTACTAAACTGACCACGAACCTACGTAACAGTTACAATGAAAGTCTAAATATTTATAGATATTATTTTATCACGCTTGAATTTTAATGTATAAGAGTACAGTAAATTACCAACATTTAATAATGGAACCGACAATAAGTGTACTCGTGATGTGTAAACTGCAACCACTACGACTGAAAAAATCTGCACTCTTGATGCAACGTAACACAAAATGATTGCAATTGCTATGAATAAAGAAGCCGTAAAAGTAAAAGTTTCATAAAAATATATTTCCATTAGTATGATGTGTACACAAACATGGAAATAGAATTATTATTAATAAATTCAGGAGGTTAGTGCAAAGCCTTACTTCCCGGTACCTATCTGGCTTTTTCTAGTCGCATGGTACATAGTTCTGTAATCAATAAGTTTTTTAACTACTTCTTATAAAAAAAATAGTCATTAATCGTGTTGAAATACCTTGTCATATTGAAAAAACTTCATAGAAATAATGTCGTAAAGTAAATTAAAATTATTATCATGAAATAATTAAGAAAAATAGAATTTTTTTTTTTAAAGCAAAATCAGATTATAATCCTTAAGATTGATCTTAAAATAAAATCAACAAATTTGGAAAATGCTCCAGTGTCGTATATTACTATTATCCTTTACATACACTAATTAATAACATTTTTTTATAATAAAATTATACACTACAACACACATTGTATTGTCATAAATAAATAAACAGTCTATAGCCGACGTCCGAAAGGTAATATAGTAAAAAACAGTTCTACTTGCCAGAATTACACGATTTTTTGGAGTTTCTTTTTTAAGTAGATAGCTTTTAAGATCCCTAGCATCATGACATTTTTCGAACCAGTCCTTTTTTTCACATTCTCACGCTTTTAGCGTGGAACAGGCTTAGTAAGTTCCATGTTTACTTACGATAAAGGAATATAAACAATTGCTTACCTAACTAGTGTCATTGTAAAATACGTACTAAATATATTAAGTAAGTTCCAGAACTATGTCCTGCAAAATCATAACATCCATGACATGAAGCATACCAAAAGTGTACGTATAATGTATGTATATGAAACGTCAATCTGTTAGGGTACCAACCATTATTAAAAAGACATTAGCACTTGTGCCAGCGTTTTGCTAACATTTTAAGATCCAAGCTTTAAACTTTATTGTAAGGAATAAACATAGACGTAAGGAACCTTTACTGGTATATTAGTATAGATACGTGTAAGACTGCGGAAGTATGTACATGAAATCTTGAAAATGTCAAAAAGTAACTCTTTTTAATTTTTAGATATGGCATGACTGTAAAACTGAATTTAAAAAAAGAACTTCTCACAACTTTCGATACTTATCAACATTTTCTTACGTTCTCGTATTTACACAACTAGAAAGAATTTTTTTGTATAAAATATCGATGGATTGCAATTACCCCTTCACCAAATATTTTGTTAGTAATCTCGCTCCTGTCAGAGTAAGAGGTCTAAACATCTTATGAATTTAAGCCAGTTACCACCGTTAAGTGAGGAAATCTTACGACAAAAACCGTTTCCTTAAGTTAAACATAGAACGTAAATAAATTATTAATTTCTCAAAAATCGTTAATTTCATTATTTTCAGTCACCGTACCGGACTGCCGTTTTAAATTCTATAAATTTGACACTAGATCTGAGTAGTAGCCAAAGCCAAATGCCTTTAAATGCGAAAGAGTTCAGTCGTTTTTATGAATTACAATTTTTATTTAACTGTCTTTTTTCATCGATCCTAGTAACCCTAAAACTACAATCATCCTTTTCTTAGGAATCAATGAAGATTAAGGTTTCCTGATATATTAAATACTTTTTCAAGTTACATATTGAACCAAAAGTTAGACAATAATCACGAAAATATCTGCAAACTCAGAAAATTCATTATTTTCCGTATTATTATCCTTTATATTGGAATCGACAAATTTAGGTTTGTCAGGTTGATACATGACTAATAATTGTCATCTCTCGAAATAAAATGCTACTAAATACTTCGATTATATCTACAAAAATTATAATAAGTAAGGATTACTTGTTGTTAACTTTTGCGCCCCCTAGCAACATTTTCGAAGTTATTGTTGTAAGTGTAAACAATAAGAATAACAGTATTGACATTTTTTTCCAAGTTTATTTAAGTTTCATTTGTTTCGCATAGTAATTTGTTGATTTAAGGACCCAAAATTAAGACAGAAACCTTGGCTTGGATTTTTTTATCTAATTTTATGATTTATCCGTATGAATTATACTACCTTCTTTTTTTAAACTTCATACAAGCACTAATTTTTATACAAAATAATCAATTTTCTAGTCAAAAAATTATCTCTAAATAGTAACTGTCAGTGTCAGCAAACGTGTCAACTGTATACCATTGTGTTCTTGTAGATCACTACTAAATTTATATGTTTGAAGATAAAAATATTTACGGGTTTTAGATTATGTAAAACAGCCCCAATACAGCTCGGCCCGCAATGTACTTGGCCGCCCAAGAGATGCCCGGCGGCTGCCACTCTTAGCCAAGACAAGCTCTGGCTAAAATCTTTTTTCCAATACATACGCTTTAGAGTATGTCGGATTGATAGCAGAATAAGGAAGGTTAAAAATAGTTCATATTTATTTATCCGTAAAGGTATTGTATAGGCATCCATACGTTACATGATAACAGAGATGTAAAGTGCCTAAGTGGAAGCGGTTCACTTGTTGTTGTCAATATTGTTGCGAATGAAATGTCAATAGTAACCTTCTAAATGTTACAAAACTTTAAAAAATGGTTAGTATTTTCTGTCAATGTGTAATAAGCTTTTGTTATTATCCGATATCTAGAGACTATAGGAAGTCTGTCTTTAATGATCAGTCATGGCTGAAAACAATATAAATCGCAAGATATTCTTGTTTTTAACAACTATAAAAGTTCCTGTTATTTACTTGCAATCAGATAATTTATTGATTTGGTACATAAACTTAATGTTCAAAGTTTCTTCAGCAAAAATATGTATCCTAAAGTATTAAATATAACGTACAGAATAAACATAATGGTTACATTCTGATAAAAATCGCCTTCTGTAAAGTCGTATTGTTGTAAGACTTGAGCGCCATTTGTGATGCAAAGAGAATCCAATTGACTTTCTGGGCACGCTAAAAAAAAGATTGACTTCTTATTAACTTTATTGCTATATTTATTGCATAATTGTAAATAATATTATAGCATTAAAAAAACATATTAATTAAGTGATTATGATACCTACAACAACGCCTACAAATGCACATCCTTCATTAAATACTACAACTAAAACAACTGAAAATACGACTACTACTACTCCTATTACTTAAACTCTTAGTAGTACTACTACGAATACTATTAATTTTACTACTGCTACTACTACAATTACTTAGACTACTACGACGTAGATGACTACTACGACTATTACTGCAACAAATACTAATTCTACTACTACTGCTTCTAAAACTACTGCTGCTGCTACTGCTGCTGCTACTACTGATACTACTCCTAGTACTAATACTACTGCTGCTATCACTACTGCTACTACTTATACTACTGTTACGAATATTGCTACAATTATTACTTATATTACTGCTCATAAAACTACATCTACTGCTATTACTGCTTTTACCATCCCGAATTCTACTACAATTATTACTACTACTCCTACTTATAATACTACTGCAGCTACTACTACTAATATAACTGCATTTACTACAATTACTACTAAAACAATAACTAAATATGCTAAAAGATTTTTATGTAACATACTGCTAGTAAGACTACTGCTCGTACTACTACTCCTACTACATCTACTTCGTTTACTGCTACTGTTACGACTACTTATACTACAACGATTACTACAAATATTACTGTCTTTACAAAGTCGTCTCGTCCATATATACTGCTATCACCAATACTTCTATTACGACTAAAAGTACGAAAAATTTAGCGGGGTATATAATATAATTTTTAAACTATAAAGATGGCTTCTTCAGCTACCACTACACCGACGAGTACTATTTAAACTACTACTGATAATAACACTACGACTACTACTATTAATTTTATTAAACTACTTATACTACTCCCTATACATCTACTACTACAACTACTTCTACTACTACGAGATGTGCTGACCCAAGAGGGACCTCGTGCCCTTTTTAGGGCTCGTGGTCGGTCAGTACATGCCTGCGACTGGTGTTCAAGCTTGCTCGACAATGCTGTGAGGTACGATGTCCTCCCTGGTGGCTACACCCTGAAGTAATGCTAACGCGGTTCCAGGGTGGAACAAAAGCCACGCGGC
>JAPYYV010003336.1:20777-30877 GCA_030522625.1 Copidosoma aretas
AAAAAAAAAAAAAAAAAAAAAAAAAAAAAAAAAAAAAAAAAAAAAAAAAAAAAAAAAAAAAAAAACTACTACAATAACTGAAAATTTCAAATTCTATAACTACAAATAGTACTACGAAAACTGTTGCTAGTGCTCCTCTCACTAGTACTTCGACTACTACTACCAAAGCTTTTATTAATACTAGAGTTACAGGATGAGCTGCCGGTGATTATACTTTTTGTATCACATCCTCTACAGTTGCTAGTACTATTGCTCCGTATCCTTCTACTTTTATTTTATATTCTAATACTACTATTACTACTTATACGGCTACCAGTACTACTGTAACTCCCCCTCCACGGTATGCGTTACCTTGTCGTAGACCGTGCTGCTTGCAGCCTAGGTCGGGTAAAGTGGCTTTAACACTAACGGTATACCAACTAGCCGTGTACAGAAGTAAGTGGTGGTAAATACATTCCTCTCTCATACACACACTACACTGACACAGAAGCGGCGGGACTTGGTGGAATTCTTTCGTCTGAGTTGTCGGGGCCTTGCTACTTCTGTGTGATATGGGAGCTCTGGGAGGTGAGGCCAATGCAGTGACTCGAATAATACCCGGCTACTACTGCTTAAAAGGCTGTACGTCTCAAAAATAAAAAAGACGCGGTGGGCTAGACTATACCGGCTTACTACTGCTGAAGAGACTATATGGTGGCTTTTTACATAATGCATTGCAGGAACCTGCTGGTACCGGGCTCTGGGATCGCAATAAGGTGGCTCAGTACTGGCAATTCGGGGAGGTGGATGCTACCGGCGCTGCTGCTGACCGCAATGACCACACCAACACACTAATATTTTTACCACACTATAGTTTTTTTTTTTTTTTTTTTAGTCAGACAGTGGAAAGCAAACATGAAGAGCGTCAATGTGAAACTACTACCCCAGGTGGTAACCTCCACGAGGAAATCCCCCGTCAGTTCTAATCCGGTGCGAGCCCGGGTGGCTGGCGCAGGCCCAGCGGATTCTGGGGGGGAGGGGGGCCGCAAAGACGTTAGGCACGGAGCGGGGGAGCTGCTAAGTATCCCTTTGTTGCCGTTTGGAGCAGCTAGAAGATCAAGCTGTTCGAGTTTAGGTAGTGATGTTAGCAACGTATGTGCTGTTAGCATTTTTAGCAATATTACGCAAGGTGATCTGGAGTACATATCGGGCAGAGGGGCTTAAATTCTACAGGAGAGGGCAGAGAAGTCTGGCCTTGTGAATGCTGCTAAAATAGCGCTTAAGAAAACTCTTAAGGATATCCGTATTAAATACGCTACTACGGCGAAAGTTGTCAAGGAAGGCGTAGCGTCCGCCCTTGAGAGCCTAAAGAAAGCAGAAGATAGACGAATACATAGTTTGGAGAAGAAGGAATCCTTTTACCGAGGTAAAGAGAGTGACATCAAGTCTGTTCGATGGCGAAGTAAAAAAAGGGAGGAAGTACGGGAGCAGGTTCAGAGAAGGACTCTAAAAAGGGCACTTAAAGAAATAGACAGAGCTAAGCGTATGATGAGTCCATCAGAAAGCCTAAAAGGACATGCTAATACGAAACAGCAGACAAAGAAGAGGAAGATAGCCAAAGAAAAAGGGAAAGATGAATTTGATGAGCCAGGGCGGCCAAAAACAGGTGACAGACTTAACAAAGGTGGTGGTAAAAGTTGCTGCAGGACAGACCTTTGCTACCGTATTCAAGTCGCTGAAAACAGGCTTTAGTCCTGAATCAGTGGGAGCCACTGTGCAAAGCGTTGAGACGACCGAAAAAGGCAAGGGTACGGTCCTTTGCAATAAGCGCAAAGTGACTGTTAAAATCCGTGACCTCGACGATTTCGCGGAGATACAGGAGATAAGGGGGGCGTTAGAAAAGTTACTGGACACTTGTATCCAGGACACTGACCTTTGCCATCTTAAGGCTAACAAGAGGAGGCAAAGGATGGCATTTGTGGCTCTCCTAGAATCCCAGGCCAAGAAGCTCGAAGAAATAGCCAGATTAAAGGTAAGCTTTGTCTCCTGCCGAGTAAGAAGGACGATCGAAGTCATTAGATGCTACAGGAGCCTTGGGATTGGGCACCTGTCGTCATCATGCAAGAAAAAAGACAGATCTAAGCTCTGTTTTGAGTGCGGGAGCTGCAACCATCGCAAAAAATATTGCGATGGTTAGGCAAAGTGCTTTCTATGCAAGGAGGGAGATAGAAAGCACTAAGCTGGAAAAGAAAGCTGCCCAGCCATTAAGAAAGCACTAAAAGAAGCTAGAGCTAGGATCCCTCAAAGGCGTAGCTCATAGCAAAACATTGACGAGGCCGACCAATAAGTGTGAATGCAGGCTGCACTGGGCTTTTATGCCTATCAGCAAGTAGGAGCTCCGAGCCCTACAATGAAGCTCGCAAAACAACTTTCGGCCCAGAAGAAAGCTAAGTGTAGATGTCCGGTCACAGGGACCTCGAGTCCTTTTTAGGATGCCTACCAAATGCTAGACTGGTGAATGGATGGTAATGTGTAATTACCTGGGCACCCTTAATCCCTTTTCTGGGTTCATGGGTGGTAATTACATGCTAGCGATTGGTGAGCGAGATTTCTCGACTATGCTGTGAGGTACGATGTTCTCGCTGGTGGACCTACCCCAAAGTAATGCTAACGCGGTTCCGGGGTGGAACAAAAGCCATGCGGCATGAGGGGGGCTTTAGTTGGTAGTAGTAGTCTAATAAAAAAAATCAACAAGCCCTACACTACCGTTGCCCAGCGGTGTGCGTAAACGCATTTTCCCTCCAACCACATAAAAAAAAAAAAAAAAACTACTATAACTACTAATACTAATTTGACTACATCGTCTTCTATTTCTTTGACTACTGACTTTACTACGACATCCCATTCTCGCATTACTACGACTATACCTCATACTTCGACTAATGTAACAACTTGGACTACTATAAGTATTACGCGTAATAGTGTATTGTTACTACATCTTCAAGTACTGCTGGTACAACTAATTCTACTACTAGCGCTTATACAACCTCTACTGTTACTGCAAGTACTGCTATAAATGCTTACGTTACCGCTTTGAATACTACTGTTATAATTAATTCTTCTTCAATATCAACTACTGCTACTTTTACTACTACGGAAACAACTAATACTTCTACTACTATCATTACTTATTCCATTAAATCTACTACTACAACTACTACTATTACGACTTCTACTACTACTACTTATACTACTACTACTACTACTACTACTACTACTACTACTACTACTACTACTACTACTACTACTACTACTACTACTTGGGCGAGGTGCTAGAGACGGTAAAAAGTATGGAAGCTATCTCATAAAAGGAGAAGTGCCTGTGTTCTAGTGACCCTTGACGTCAAGAATGCTTCTAACTCGGCTCGATGGCCCGATCAGAGAGGCATTGAGGAGACAGAATGTACCAGATTATCTTACAAGGATCCTTGATATCTATTTTCAGGATCGTGTTCTCCAGTACGACAATAAGGTGGGACAGAGGGAGAGGCGTCTGACGTCGGGGGTTGCGCAGGGCTCTGCCTTGGGCCCGGACCTCTATAACCTCGTCTACGATGATCTGTTGCACCTGAAAATTCCTCCGGGGGTCGGCCTGACGGGTTTCGCTGATGATATCGCGTTGCACGTCACGGAAAGATCCCGTGAGGAGGCCGAGCGCAAGATAGGATGGGTAGTCACGATAGTGGCGTAGTGGCTTCGGGATCCCGGTTTTGAACTAGCGATCCAAAAGACGGAAATGGTTGTTAATACTAGGCAGAGATGGTTCGGCACGGATTTCCGCGTAAACGTTGCGGGTGAGGCGATATGCGCGAGCACGGTGGTGCGCTACCTAGAAGTGTGGGTCGACTCCCGGCTCACCTTCTGGGAGCACATCAAAAGAGCAGTGGAAAAAGCCGCCAAGGTTGCGGGAGCGTTATCTCGGCTGATGCCGAATGTTGGTGGCCCGCAAGAGTCCAAAAGACGGCTTCTGGCGTCGGTCGCTAGTAAGGTAAACTACTTTCTTACCCAGTTTCTCTCCGGACACGGCCAGTTTCATGCCTATCTCAATCGGATGGCGGTAAAAGCATCTCCCAGATGCGAATACTGCCCTCTGATGGATGATATTGTAGAGCATACGTTCTTTGAGTGCGCAAGGTGGCACCGAGAGCGTGAGCTTCTGGCGGGCCGTCTGGGCATGGTACCCACGCCTAAAAACATTGTTTTGGAGATGCTTAGCACCGAGGACGCATGGAGGGCTGTAAATGACTGTGTCCAGGCGGTTATTCGCTTGAAGAAGGAAGAAGAGAGGGCCGCTAAATGCCAAGTGGGGGCCTCCACGTAGGTGGTGCCCTGGGTTGCACAGCCAGTGAGGAGGCAGGATAATCCGTGCGTATCTACGCTGCGCTGAGCCTTGTGGCTTATCAGCAAGGAGAAGCACCGAACGAGAAACAGGCGTTCGCAAAACAAACCTGCAGTGAGGCTTAACAAGGAGGCTGCCCTCCAGGGACCGCACGTCCTTTTTAGGGTGAGTGTAGAGCGAGACTCGTGCAGATCTAAGCTGCGCTTACGGCGGAGTCATTATCAGCTAGGAGACGCATGTTGCCCAGAAGCTGGTGGATTGGAAAGTTGGACGAGATGTGCTGACCCAAGAGGGACCTGGTGCCCTTTTCAGGGCTCGTGGTCGGTCAGTACACGCCAGCGACTGGTGATCGAGCTTGCTCGACAATGCTGTGAGGTACGATGTTCTCCCTGGTGGCTCCATCCTGAAGTAATGCTAACGGGGCTCCGGGCCGAAACAAAAGCCACGCGACATAGGGGGTCATTTAGTGGGTATTGGTAGGTCCTTTTTTTTTTTTTTTTTTTTTTTTTTTTTTTTTTTTTTTTTTTTTTTTTTTTCTTTTTTTTCTTTTTTTTTTTTTTTTTTTTTTTTTCTTTTTCTTCTTTAATACAAATTATTTATTATTACTTGCACAACTTCTTCTACTTGTACTATTACTACTAAGACCACTGCTACTACTACTTCAAGTACTAGCATTACTACTACAGCCACTACTACATTTTTTACAACTACTACTTCAAATACTACCACTACTACTAATACTACTACATCTACTACTTCTACTGGTACCACTACTACTATCACTAATACTACTACTACAAATACTAATACTACTTCCACTGCTACTGCATTACTGCAGGTGCGGCGATCTGCGAGAGCCCTGCGGGAAGGTAACGCGGTGTGTGTGTCTATTCTCGACTCACGTTCGGGGAACACATTAGGGGAACCGCGGAAAAGGCCTAGAGGGTGGCCAGGGCTCTTTCGCGATTGATGCCGAACATTGGTGGGCCGTGAGAAGCTAATAAATCCTTCTGCCTCGGTGGCGAACTCCATGGAGCTGTATGGCGCAGAGGTCTGGGCGGGCTTGGTGGCGATGGCATGGGCCTGGGACCGCCTCACTTCGGTGCACTGGATCAGGGCACTACGCGTTGCCTGCGCGTACCGCACGGTCTCTTCTGCCGCGGTAACAGTGATCGCTAGAACCGTGCCCATCGTGCTTTTAGAGCGAGAGCAGAGGGCCAGGATTCTTTGTAGGAAGAAGTAAGGATAAGGCCGAGAGAAGGGAAGAGAGTCTGCGAAGCTGGCAACAGGCGTGGAATAAGGCCGTGATGGTAAGGTGGACACACCGACTCGTACCAGTGCTGCACCCGTGGCTGGAGCGAGAGCATGGCGAGGTAAACTACTAGCTTAAGCACCTGCTCTCTGGCCATGGGTAGATTATTGCCTATCTGCACCGCATGAAGGTGAAAGCATCATGAAGTTGCAATTACTGCCCTGGGGTGGAAAATACAGCGAGGCACACTTTTTTCCAGTGTGCTAAGTGGCAGGAGCAGCGGCAGCAGCTAAAAGATCGACTGGGTAGGCCCTTGACACCTGAAAACATCGTCGATGTCATGTTGAGTAAAACCGCTTCATAGAGGGCTGTTGACAGGTGTGCCCAGTCGTTAATTAAGGAAATGAAGAGATAGGAGATGTTGGCCTGATGATCCATGTGAGCCCGAGATGCGCTGAGTTTTATGACTTATCAGCAAGAGAAAGCATCAAGCAGAATAAATAGCGCTTGCAAAACTACGGCCACATAGTGAATGCTAGTCACGGGTGCCGATTCTCAGGGATCTCGAGTCCTTTTCAGGACTTGAAAGAAACAGCACCTCTGGCAACCGGTGAGCGAGCTTGCTCGACAATGCTGTGAGATACGATGTTCTCCCTGGTGGCTCCACCCTGAAGTAATGCTAACGTGGTTCCGGGGTCAATCAAAAGCCACGCGGCATGGAAGGGGGTTTTAGTCGGTATTCGGTGGTCTGATAAAAAAAAAAAAAAAAAAAATAATTCAACATTGCACGAGTCCCATACTACCGCCGTCCCTGCGGTGTGCGTAAATGCATTTTCCCTCCCACCACAAAAAAAAAGAAAAAAAAGCTACTACTACTTTTATGGTGATTGCGTGAACAATCCTCGTCGTGTTGTTGGCCTGGGAGCGCAGGGATAAATTTCCGTCTCCAGGTGCTTGAAATGATAACGACAGGCGGGAGAAAACGTTGACGCCGTGGCAGCGGGAGTGGAGTAGGGCCGTTGTGGGCAGATGGACGCATCGGCTGATTCCTGACCTGAGGCCGTGAATGTAGCGAGACCATGGTGAGGTTGATTACTTCCCTACCCAGTTTTTCTCCAGACACGGTCAGTTCAACGCCTATCTCCATCGGATGGCGGTAAAGCATCTCCCTGATGCGACTACTGCCCTTTGATGGATCATACCGGCGAGCATACGTTCTCTGTTTGCGCAAGTAGGGCCTTACGAGAATAAGACAAGACCAAGATTAGCATTACTGTTGTATTGGTCTCGAAACCTCTCGAAAATAGAGACTCTTGTCTTGGTCTTGATAAATTTACTCTTGTATTGTATTGGTCTTGTCTTGGTTTTTGGTGAAAAAACTGTTGAGAAAAAAAAATATACCTATTGATATTATATATATATATATATATATATACAAACAAACGTATATTACTGTATGTAATACACGGAGGCATGAAAATCTAGCAAGGAGTTTTATAAGAAGGTCTTATCGTTTCACTATCAGTCGCGCTTCGATCGTTGAACTAAAACATTTGCACTTACAAAATGGCTGAGCAGAGCAGGAAGAGGAAAAGATCAGGTGAAGAAGAGAAGCCAAATTATAAATCGTATTTCCGTTATGAGAAAGGTGAGGATAACGAAAAAAAAGGTGCATGTATATTGTGCCAGAATAAAGGTTGTGTAAAATTTGTCAAGATGAAAAATGGTAATACCAGTAGACTAAAATTTTATCTACAAAAAGCTCATCAGAACGAGTATAACATTATGTTTGGCAATTAATCCAAAAAAATGAGAGCAGATGGAAAACAGACGACTATGGACGAATTCTCAAACGTAAGTACACAAAAATATGTGTTACATCGTGAATATTGTTGTATCGGTGACACCGCTCGTTAAGTGATAATTCATATTCCTTAGTGACTTTTATTATTATTTTAATGATTGGTTCTACAATCTGTAGGATTTCAGTAAACAAGGCATTGACTCACGTATATTTGTTTGTTTTTATTCGTTTTCGTATGCTTTGATTAGTATGTCTTATCGTAAGACCTAAGGTTTATTTGTAAAGACGCGTCATAGTCGTAAACGCTTTACTGTAATATTATCTATCTTAAAATACTAAAGGCAAAATATATAAAAACTTATTGTTGCATTTTATGTTTTAGCGTAGAACAAATACTATAAACTGGGATGAAATGATTTTCATATGGCTTGCTAACAAAAATCTACTGCTTAACTTTTTCGATGATGACCTGACGCAAAATTTCTTAATTCGCTCAATAGATCTGTAAAAATGCCCAAAAGAAATAGCATGACCGTAAAATTGCTCAACGAATTCTCAACCATGCAAAAACAATTAAGAATCATTTGATTAAAATGAATCTTAATTCTCGTTTGCCATTGATTGCTGGACTGCAAAGAATAATTGTTCCCTTTATGGAATTACAATTCACTTCATCGACAAGAACTGGAAGTACCATTCTTTTTCTTTGGATTTTGTCGCATCAAATGGTCTGCACACGGGAAAAGATATAGCACAAATATTTAATCGTACATAACCATTATACGAAATCCAAAACAAAGTACAGGGTAAGCTCTATTTTTTCATATGTTGTAAAATGCAATACATTATAATTCTTATATGAACTTCGACTTAAAATAGGGATCATTATTGATAACGCTTGTGCTAACACTACTTTTATATCGGAACTAAAAACATTGATGACCCAGGCGAAAAAAGCTTTCAACGAAACGGATCAGCATTTTAGATTTGATTTGCTGTAATGCTGTAATTTTTGACGATTCTGTCGAATCAAACGATAATGATAATAAAGACAATAAAGGCTATACAGAAGTCGACGATGATGATAGTAACTCAGACGGCACTCATTTTTCTCGGTTAATTTATAAAGTCAGACAAGTGTGCAAGAAGTTCAAATATTCAGAACAGTTGAATAACAAGCTGAAATCCATGTGCGATGTGACTAACGTAAAATTTGTGAAATTAATTTTACATGTCTGCACAAGGTGAAACAGCACGTATGACATGATAAATATCTTCTCAAAATTAAAAACAACTTTATCGACGCTGTTTGATACTTTTATGGACATCAGCGGTCATAAGATATTTAATCTTGAATTGTCATTGTTGGAAACAATTACTAGCTATTTGAAATATTTTAAGCAAGTTTCTGATATTTTATCAGGGAAAAAATACGTGACTTTTCCCAACGTGGTCTTAGTCTTTAATCGATTAGTTGACACAATTAAAAACATAGTATTCAAACTCGATAACAAGTTTGATAGGACACTCGAAGATGAAATCCTTTTGACATCTCTGCAAGCTGGTCGTAACAAACTTATCAATCATTATAAGAAGACAAATTGGATCTACTGTGTATCTTTGATCCTAGATCCAAGGCATAAAGTAGAAGGATTTAATGCGACTGATTGAGGTAAAAATCTGAAACAAACTAGCAAAGAAAAATTCGAAGCTCTATTTAAATCTAAGTATTACATATCAAATTTTATGGACTCTTTGAGTGAAGAAAGCGATTCCGTCGAAATTGAAGAGGATTTTGTAAATTTAAACAGTATTTATTTTAATACTCCAACATGTGGCCAATCTTGGCTAAATGAACTCCAAGACTATTATGACGCGCCAAAAGCTAAAGCGAAAATCAATGTTTGGGATTGGTGGAGGGACCCTGAAAATTTATATCCATCTATATCAAGAATGGCACGTGATATTTTAAGTATACTCTCGTCATCAGTTCCAGTTAAACGCATGTTTTCGGAAGCCTCGCTAATAATGACAAACAGGAGAGCTGCGTTGAAGTGTCAAACTTTTTGTAGCTCGCTGTGCTTGAATTTGTGGATTAAGAGTGGTTTTGCGAAAGATATTTGTGAAGTCGATTTTAATAATTTGTTGTAAATGTTATTTTATTTGTATGTGTTGGATCAAACTAGTTTTATTCTTATTTATAATTTTTTTATGAATGTACGTAATGCCTTTATAATTTTCATTAGATTTTTTACATTGGCTTGCATCAAAATAGGTCAAATTCCCAGAAATAACTAAATTATTTTATTGTTCTAAAATTGAGTACAGTCACCAAGAATCTTGTCAAGACCAAATTCTTGGTGTCCTAACTCTTGGTCTTGTCTCGATTTTTTTTTCGACTTTTGTCTTGGTCTTGTCTTGATTTTCAAGACAAGACCAAGACAAGACCAAGATAACTCTTGGTCTTGCGTGAAGCCCTATGCGCAAGGTGGCACCGAGAGCGCGAGCTGCTTGCAAACCATCTGGGCATGGTACCCACGCCTTAAAACATAGTTCCCACGATGCTTAGCTCTGAGGACGCATGGAAGGCTGTGGATGACTGTGTCCAGTCGGTTATCCGCTTGAAGAAGGAAGAAGAGAGGGCCACTGAACGCCGAGTGGGGGCT
>JAPYYV010003337.1:0-18556 GCA_030522625.1 Copidosoma aretas
CACGTACATGTTTTAACACCCTCGGCTTCGCCTCGGGCGTCAAAACACGTGCGTGCGGAAGTTGTATTTCCCCCCCTTGTAAGAAAATCTACTATTTTTACTGAGTTTTTGAGAGAAATCAGTTTTTCTTAAAAAAAAGAGTTCACTAACTAGATAACAATATTATACCCTTTAAAAGTGTACAAAGATATTTTATTGACGTTTAAATTGTTTATATACTGGCAGTATTGAATAGATTTCCGAAGCAAAATAATTTCGTCCAAACTGATTGTGGTATGTTAACAAACATACTTACAAGCATAGTATTTATTAGCTTTAAGTTAGTTGTATCCCAAATTGAAATACTGATGAGATCTTCATGTAACTTTGCACATAGCTGAAATAATATCAAATAAGTACTCCACTACCTTTTTGCGAGGCTAGGGTTCTTAGGCAAAATATCAGTGTTCATATTTATGTCAGTTTTGATACTTTAACATGGATGCTTATGGAGAAATGCCTTTTTCTGTACTTCAATGACGTATATCACACAAAATCATGATGGACTTTTGACGATATTTTTTTGTGTATTACAAATATTCCTAATCATTTTATTGAATTTCACAAAATAACTCAAGGGTATTTGTAATATAAGAAATACATTAATAACCGTCGTAAAATCTGCTAAAGGTTATGTCTGCACACAAGTGCGAGAGAGACAAAAGGCATACCACACTGTCGAATCCGAGGTCAAATCTGCTTCTGACTAGCGTAGTAGGGATACAACTACCTCAAGAACCAACATTTTACCAAGTGAAAATTTTCTTAAACTTAAAAGTTATGTTCACACTAAAACTACCGTCGATAAGTTATCTCTTCAATCATTAATATCATATATGATTTATGTAATAATTTCTTGCAGGCGAGAAATATGCTTATATAGTAGCAGTATGTAAGATATGATTTCAAAATGAACAAATCAATATGATTCTATGCAAAGTCCAGGTTATTTTTTTTGTGAGGCTCAAAGAATGTAGTAAATTCATTTCTTTTGAAAACAGAGTAAAAAATAATTTAATTAGGTAATATATTTTTTCGAATCATCGTACATCTTACAAAAAATTTTGCAAAGTCTATTATGAATCAGTGAGATACTAGAGATAGGGACTACAGTCCCTTATAAAAAGCAAAAGAAAATGATAAATAAATTGATTACCTGAATTATTCTGAATCGTAATTTAAGATAAGAGAAAAAACCGCTGCCAATAAATTACCACAAAGCTTCCTCAACAACATTCTTCTGCAGTTATTTCATAAAAAAAAAAATTACGATATTGAAATAATTTAAAATGTCAACAGAAGCTCTTTCCATGCTCCATGATGTGGAATCATTTTGAAAATATGATAATAATTTACACCCGAAAAGAACAAAAAATATTGTAGAAACTTTTTTAAATTAAAAACGATTATACAAATAATCAGAACTTATTACTGAAATCGTTATACGTAATATAACTATTTCGTAGCTAAAATATTATTAAATCATATAAATTAAATTACCTACAGAATATAACTATTTATGAAATCGAATTAAAATTTTTTAGCATCAAAAATCGGTATAACAACCTTAATAGGGTATAAAACGCGAAATATTTTTGTAAATTTATATAAAGACATAAAAAGAAACATTTTGAGCCCTAGATCAGCGAAATTATTTGGAGAGTTTCTGAGATATGACTGATTCAAGAAAAAAAAATTGTAGATTTTCTTCAATAAATAAAATTGAATTTAAAATAAAGTTGTTTTAATGCTCTATGATGTACTACTATAAAATCAATCAGTTTTGAATTTTTTTACCCTAAAAGTAGCAAGTAACCGCTTTTTGGACATAAAAAATCGTTACAACAAACTTAATAAGGTACGAAACTTCAATTTTTTTTGGAATTATTACAACGATATGAAAATCTCGGTATTGCTTTAATAAAAACTAAAAATAATTTATGAAGGTGATTCAAAATGAAAAATAGAGCTATTTTAAAGCTTTATTAGATGATACTATTTAGAAATTAAAATTAAATTATTTTCACCCTTAAATAAAATTCACTCAAGTTGATTTTCACGAGCGCACTCTACCACCTTGGTGTGGAGGGTGTTGATCCTAACCCTGACTATGACCCCTTTTACTCTAGTTCCCATTGTTACCCACATTTCCTGTAATCCCTAGCTTACCTACCTCCTCTTTCCGACCCCGGATCCCAACGATTCTATAGTCGTTCCGCACCTAGCCAGAGAGCCCACAAAGCCCATCTCCGGGTCATCCTGCGATGCAGGACCAGCCGCGAGACTTGGGAACAAATTCCAGCCGGAAACAACTCTGAAAATATTTCCGAGTTGACCTGACCAGAATTCAATGCTTTCTAGTGGCTTGAACCTGTTACCATCGGGTCTAAAGAAAGGAAGTTAATCAACTATGCTAGACTTATTCTTGTTCCCATCAATAGAAGATTCTATATACTCGTCGATTTTTCTGTATCTTTCAGTTTTTTTAAGCAGATTATCAAACTTCACAGTAAGCCTTCATATTTTGGCCTAAGAATAACATTTTCATCTCTTTAATATCTATTCAACGTACTACCAACTGATGATTAAATCTAAAAGTGTAAATTTGTCGCTCGCTGCAAACTGGCCATACTGGAAAATTGAGTAAATTCACTTGTGAAACTCATATTACCTGACTTACGTTGATCAGTTAACGAAAACTTTATGAATTTCCAAAGAATTATATTTCGAACAAATAAATAAATCATCAAGAATACAATCAGAATTTATCATACTTATAATCAATTGATATCAAATTGTTTTGAATGAATTCACTAAGGATACATTTCCATGAATTATTTTGGAATTCAAAATGATTTTCAATGCCTGCTGAGGCATATATGACTCTATGGGGGCGTTAAAACCCTTAAAAGTCCCCCGAAATAAACAATAAAGCTCATTTCTTTAGAAATACAACATATTATTTACAGAGAACGGAGTAAAAGTTTTCTACGGGTTTATAATGTTACAAAACTTACAATATATTGTTGAGAACACAGTTAAGGAAGTTCATCACACATAGCACTTCTGGTAGAATCTTTCTAAAATTTTGACGGTATATTCAGAAGAATAACAGAAAGTCACATATAAATTTTTAGATCGTTTCACTACACCGTTTTTTTAGATATTATGTGACAAAAAAATCGCAATTTAACACGTAACCTTATGGAGGCATTACATGAAAATCGACTTTATAGGAAAATGATTGGAATGATTCGCCCATTTTTTTTTGCATAACGCAATACCATAAAAAAAGATTGTATTAAATTTTCAGAGGGATCCACTAGTTACTTTTACAATAAAATAAAAAAAACAGTGTCAGACGCATATATATATAGGTATACCATTGCATGCAAAACAGTTGCCGGCGCTGACGCATGCTCGCTCCCCCCTTACTGCACTCACATTTCCCCTCTAACTGTGATGAACGTCCTTAAAAAGCCGTAGAATGTATGAATGAGGTTGTATCGCAGACAATTTTTGGCCCATAGAGGCGCTGATGGTCACATTCAAGATGGCGTCTGCGTATACAAAGAATACATATACATGCTTTTTATGTAAACAAACTATATGTATACTTTGTATACGCGTGGACGCCATCTTAAATGTGACTGACAGCGCCTCTACGGGACAAAGCTTGTCTGTGATACAACCTCATTGCCATGCTTCGAAAATGTTGCTATGCGTTGCTGGGTGTAGTTTTGTTCTTGAAAAATATTAGTCAGTCGAGCTTGTAACCTCGAGCTGTTTACTTCTGTTCGCTTCTTTCAATAAAGTTTGGTTTCGTTTCTATAAAGTAACGTGTTTTAATTGTGGCTCGCAATCGTAACAATTTTGGGGGCTCGTCCGGGATACCACATCAACAGAAGAGACGAAGACAATGAAGCGGCAGCTGGAAGAATCCAAGCAGTAGGGCCTGGATCTGAAGCATCAGTTAAAAAATATAAAGAGAGTGGTGAAAACTCGTGATGAAACAATAGTGAAGATGAAAGCTGAACTGGTTGAACTGCAGGAAATTGTGACGATTTGCAGGTTCAGTTGGACGACGCAAAGCAAGAAAAGGAGGACACGCTGCGTAAGCAACAAGAAGTTTATGAGAGGACGCTCCGGCAGTTGCAGTCGACTCTCGGTGTTGCTCGCGACATGATCATGGGCTTGCAAACTGAATGGAACGCAGTTTTGGCGGAGCGGGACTCTCTTCTGAGCGAAAGACAGGCTCAGCAAAGAAGAAGTGCAGCGTTACACGATCAACAATTTCACGGCATAAACCAGATGAGTATCACCGAAAATCTTTTGCTACCACCACCACAATTATCGCAACCACCGCCACCACAGCAATCACAACCACCACAACTATCACAACCACTTCCACCACAGCAATTACAGCCACCACAACCATGACAACCACCACATCGACTTCCGATTTTGAACCCATCTTTTGGACAGTCGATTCTAAATAGGTTACAGACGGGTTCATTAACTCCCTTTAATGTTCAAGTCGAGGTTTATGATGGTAGATATTCGTTTAGGGATTTTTCAAATCTGTTTCACCTTATTTCCAAGTTAAATGGATGGGATAAAAATAGAAAAATGGTTGCTTTGATTTCTTGTTTACGTGGAAAGGCAAGATCAGTACTTGATAATTTTTCAGAGTCGGAGGGACTGTTAGGTTTAACCTCGAAACTTGAAGTGCGTTTTGGAGAAAAGTATTTGGCTGCGACGTGTAATTCTCAATTACAAAATAGAAAACGAGGCCCTTATGAAGATTTTCCAAGTTTAGTTGCTGATTTACAGAAATTAGTTTGAGTGGTTTATCGTGAGTGCTCGTTTGCTACTCAAGATAAAATTGCTTCTTCGCAATTTATTATTGGAATTGCTGATAATTCAGTAAAGGAAGTGCTTCAATTAGAGAGGATTAAATCTTTGAGAGTTGCTCCTCAACGGGAAATAGAGGTTAAAGCATCTTTTGATGAAAATAGGAGACTTCAAAGGAATAATTTTGTTGCAGGAGCATACAGAGCAGTGCAGTCGAATTATAATCCAGGAGCAAGTCAGGAAAGAAAACCCTGGAATGCCACCAACTTTGAGTGCTGGAATAGCGAAAAGAAGGGCCACGTGAAACCACGATTGTCCTCAATCGCATGCGCTCAATCGGCAGGAAAACTAGGTTTTGTTGAACTTCCAGGAGCGAGTTCAACAGTAGGTAATCCAGCTCCTTTGATCCCAGTCTTTAATAGCCGAAGAATTAATGGGAATTCAAGTAAATTTATTTCTAAAGGCTCATTAAATAGCAAAATTTGTAATTTTGTTTTTATTCTGGTTCTGACGCCACAATGTTAAATTCAAAATTTGTAAATTCGATGGATAATAAAATTCTTACTAATTCTAAATCAGTGGAATACCCAAAGGGCATTTCTATAAAGTTTAGGGTTAAAGCATTTGTGGTTTAGGAAAACAGAAAGTAGAAATAGTTGCATTTGTGGGGGATATAGTTGATGATTGTATCCTCAGGTGTGATTTCCTTGATAAGATAAGTTTAACGAAGAAAATACATAAGGTTATTTTTGATGAGATAGATTCAAATGGTAAGGAAGATGTCCCTATTCGACATATTGTAGACATACAGGATATTGTTCCAGATAATTTGCAAGATATTTACAAGAAAAATTCGGAAGGATTAGATAATGACCAGAAAACAAAGTTGGCCGATTTAATAACAAAGTATCAAGATATTTTTGAAGATGACAATGTCGTAGGGAAATGCGATTTAGTCAAACATGAAATACACTTGGAAGAAGGAACACGACCAATAAAAAAACCATTGAGAAGAGTCCCTATTCACAAACAAGAGGAAGTTGATGTTTCAATTATAGAAATGGAGAAGCAAGGAGTTATAGAAAAATCTTTAAGTTCCTCGTGTTCTCCAGTGATACTTAAAAATAAGGAAGAAGGCTCCACAAGATTTTATCTCAATTTCCAAAAAGTTAATGCAGCAGCGATTAGAGATTCATATCCTTTACCCAGATCTGAGGATATTTTGGATGAATTATCAGGAAAATGGGGTTTTCTATATTGGATTTAAAGAGCGGCTATTGGCAAGTGAAAATCAGGAATTTAGATAGAGAAATCACAGCTTTCTCTGTAGGAAAGGGTTTATGACAGTTTAAAATCATGCCATTTAGATTATGTAATGCACCAGCAACCTTTGAACAACTTATGGAAGAGATACTCGAAGGATTGTTGTATGATATTGGTTTGGTTTATTTGGATGACATTATGGTTCTAGCAGACTCGTTTGATGAAATATTAGCAAATCTGGAAAAGTTGTTTCTCCGATTTCGGAAAGCTAATCATTGAATGAATAAAAATACGTGTAATTTTTTCAAAAAAGGAATTTAATTTCTTGGTTACATTGTATCAGAAGAAAGAAAGAAGACAGATCCAGAGAACATTAAGCCTGTTTTGGAACGGCCGATTCCGGGAACAAATAGGACCGTACGTCAATTTTTAGGATTTTGCTCGTACTATAGGCGATTTATCAAAGGCTTCTTAGATATTGCTAGCCTTCTCTATAGTTTGACATTAAAAAACGAGCAGTTTTAATGGGCTTCAGAAAATCAAGATGCATTTTTAAGATTGAAAATCGTTCTTACGTCTCCTCCATTTTTGGCTTTTCCCAGGTTAAATTCTGTATCTACCTTAGATACCAACGTTTTAGATCATGGTATAGAATCTGTTTTATCTCAGAATCAAGATGGTAAGGAGAAGGTGATAGCTTATTATAGTCAACTGTATAGTCAATCAGAAAATAATTATTCTGTAACTCGCAGGGTATTATTACCAATTATTAAATCAGCAAAACATTTTCTTTGTTATGTATACGGAAAGGTTTTTTTAGTTAGAACACATCATTCCGCCTTGACTGGGTTATTATCGTTCAAAGAGCTAGATGGAAGAACACAATTTACTAACAGGGGGACACTTTGGGATTAACAGAATATTAGAGAAAATTAGGAAAAGATTGTACTGGGCCACTTGCAAGAAAGATGTCGAAAATTCGTGTCGTACGTGTACATTTTGTGTTGCGATGAAAGGTATACCATATGAAGGAGTTAGTGAAACAATGGTTTGTAATTTAATCAGGGGTACCTTTTTAGGGACTTAAATTGGATATTTTGGGCCCATTCCCAATTTCTTTATTAGGAAACTAATACCTCCTTGTTATGGTGGATAATTTAGAAGCTTTTCCCTTTTCCAATATGAGGACAAAAACGATAGCTAAAGTTTTTGTTAATGAGGTAGTTTGTCGTCATGGTGTTCCATTAGAAGTACATACTGATTAAGGGAAAAATTTCGATTCGCGTTTAGTGAAAGAATGAGCAGAATTCAGGGAATTAGGAAAACACGAACTAATCCTTTACACTTGCAATCAAACGGTCAAGTGGAACGCCAACATGAGACTATTCTTAATTATTTATCGAAATTTGTTAGCGAAAATCAAAAAGATTAGGACTGTTGGATCTCACCATTTCTGTTAGCTTACAGCTCCTCTTAACATCTGACGACCGGGTTCTTTCCAGCTGAAATGTACACCGGTGATGACTTACGGCTCCCATTGGATCTGATGAGAGGAATTTCTCCGAATGATCGTGCTGAAGTTTCATCGTCGAAAAATTATGTACAGAAGCTAAGAAATTAAACGGCAAAAATTCATGATGTGACAAGAGCAACCATGACTATAACATCTAGCAATATCAAAACCCATTACGACAAACGAGCGAGATAAGTTGATTTTTTGGAAGGACGAAAAGTTTTGTTCTGAAATCCACAAATAACTAAAGGAAAGAGCCCGAAACTGCAGACTAACTGGAATGGTCCGTTTAAAGTTGTCAAGAAAATTAACGATGTTTTCTACGCCATTAGGAAATCACCAAAACACAAGACAAAGATTGTACATGCGAACAAAACTTCAACTTTCCACGAAAGAAAGTCATCCTAACTACTCCTTTTCGGTTTTATTTTGCTTGGTTAATTTTTCGGAAGACGTTGGACAAATGCCGGAGTAGGGACGTGAAATGGCATCCACGGAAAGTCATTCCTCATTTCGTATCCAAGGATTGAACTGTGTACCTTCAACATTACCCTGAAGAGAGATACGTACTTGGACAAATGAGATACAATTAGATTGAAAATGCTCGGTAACTTGGCAGTGGAGTCAAGGTAGAAATTTCAAGTCCTGCAGCTGTGATAGAAAATTTGCTTGTAGTTGGATTTACACTGGGATGCAATGTACTTGGTGACTTGGCAGGGGGTCAAGTAGAGTCATTTTTTATCCTGGAGCTGTATTGTTATCCTGGGGCGACATCAGAAGAAGATGGTGATATTTTGGAGTGTTGTGTTGCGTATGGTTTTGTTTTGAAAAATATTAGTCAGTCGAGCTTGTAACCTCGAGCTGTTTACTTCTGTTCGCTTCTCTCAATAAAGTTTGGTTTCGTTTCTATAAATTGACGCGTTTCAATTTTTACTCGCAATAGTAACAATATGTTGATTTTAGAAAATTAATGATGGAGGCAGCAATATAGCGACCAAAATAAACAAAATTTTTATAAGTTTTTTTTTTTTTTACATAAATCAGGTCTATACCTAAATAATAATCATAAAATAAGAAATAGAAACATTGAAATAAAATATAGTTTAATTGCATGATGACATTTGGTATTAAAAATAGGGGCTTCAGCAAAATCGCGGATGTTCTCCAAAACTCCAACATCATAGGTATCAAATAAAAGGGCTTTCTGAGAATAATAAAATAAAATCAGTTGCACCTTCAATAATTACAAATGTCGGCCAGTACAAAGTAACGGCTGTAACAAAATATCAACTGATGTTTATCTCGAAAGCTATCAAAACTTGGGTGTCAAATGGAAGAGCTCTTTGAGTAGAAATAAATAAAATGAGTTACATTCCTATTACTTTAAAATAGCGGCCATTACAAAATGGTGACCGTTAGAATTGGCAGATTGATCATGCATTCATAATCCCTTTGACACTGGTATCAAATGAAAGAGAAATTGATGCAAAATAAAATGTGTTTAACCTTTTCTAATTTAAAATGGCAGCTGATGCATGTCTTCAAAGCTCCCGTAACATAGTATTAAATGAAAGGGCTCTCTAAGTAGAATATAATAAAATACGTTGCACCTTTATAAGTTTGCAATGGAGGCCAATATATGATGGTGACGTCACAAAATTGTGGATTGATCCTTTTTTTAACACCCCTTTGAAATGGGATTCAAATGAAAGGGTTTAACAAGTAAAATACGGCAAGCTGTGTGAAAATACTTGGATCGTATATGGTGGACGACTAAACATTGCAGATCATTTATTGGTATAAGACTCACATGATACTGATATCAATAACAGGTTACAACAAAAAGATAAAAGCATGTTGTATGGCAGTACACCATTTTATATTTTTTATCACCATTACTATTTATGAGGTATTATTTTCCTACAATTTATCTAGATTATCAACAGTTATTTGTAAAGATATTGAAGGTACTATATAAAAAAAAGTAAAATTTAATAAAGACAAAAATTTACTACTTTTTCATCAAATGCCTGATGTCTTCTGGAAATTTTTTACCATGATTCCTCCGTGCTTAGTGCGCTCTGCTTAAGATCTTCAACAACACTCATTGGGACATTAATCCATGAAGTGTTGCTCAGTTAATCCGTTTACATTAAAAATTACAATCGTTACGTAGACCTCGATATTACAATTTAAGTACACCTGTAAGGCTCTGGAACTTTTTATCATTATATATTCCCTACTTTATGCCTCACATAAATTTATAAGGGAAACTTCGAAATGCATTGGATAAGGTACCTGCAATTTCTACTTAATATCGAATGACTTCTAATTTCAAGCGTTTTTAGATGTTATATCAATGTCAAATAAATTTTTTTGGGCTTGTTTAACAGACATTCAAATACTTTAGAATTATGTATTTATTTTTCTCTTGCGAAATGCAGTAGTTGGTTATTGAAAATAATTTGTACATCACGATTACTGTAGTTACTTTTTAATAGAAGCTTTAAAAAATCAACCATAAAACTTTATTATTGTATAAAATCAGGGATTTTTCATAAGATTCTCAAAAAATAACTGTTTTTCCAAATAAGTTTCTAAATGGAAGTGGACTTTCATTACTTTCCAAAATTCTGCTGATATTTTTCGAGCCTTAGCAATACTTTTTAGTAACTGCAATGTCGAAAAATAAAAAACTATATTACATTATCTAAAAACACTTTTTTTGAATGTAAATAGTAACTAAGAAACGGATTTGTACATCTTTACAAATTAATATATTACCTAATCTTTAATTTTAAGATGCTATTATTCTTATGATTTTAATGACACGTATAGGTATGATAATTTTAGTTGTGTTTTAAAGAAGTTATTTCATTATATTTTTAAGATTGAAGAGTCCAACTACTACAATGATTTTACAGTGAAATGTACTAGCCAACCGATCTCTCTACCTACTATTTTATGTTTATGATTACACGATCCTCATTATCATACCTTTCTAAGTAACAATAATTTACGTTGCGACATTAATCAATAAACAGTATAATCAACTTTACGCTTTACATAACGATGACTTGTTATGTACATTTGAAAAAAGTAGTGCGTGTGTACGTCTGTGCGTAATCAGTCATATCTCAGTTTTTTTTATAGTATCTTCGATATCTTTATAACTAATTGATGATAATCTCAATAAATTTTTGGAACAATAACTCATAAATAGTTATGGTGATGAAAAATCTAAAATAATGTTATTCCATACAATATGCTTTTATCCTTTTGTTGTAACCCTTTGTTGATATCAGTATTATGTGAGTTTTATATAAGTAGATGATCTGCAATGTTTTGTCGTTCACTATATACGATTCAAGTAATTTTACACAACATACCATATTCTACATGTCAAACCTTTTTATTTGGAACCCATTTCAAAGGGGTTATGACAAAATGATCAATCCACTATTTTGTGACGGCCACCTAATTGTATTTTATTCTACTCAGAGTCCTTTTATTTGATACCCATGAGTGGGAGTTTTGGAGAGATACATCATCGCCCATTATTTTGGTCGCCATATTGCTGCTGCCATCTTGAATTTTTCAAAATCAACATATATTGTAGATTTTGTAACATTGGAAATCTATAGAAAACTTTAATTTCGATTTTAGTGATCAGTATAATGTTTTTTTTTCACAAATAAGCTTTATTATTGATTTTGGGGGATTTTGGGGGTTTCTACCACCCCCTTCCCTCCTCCCAGAGTCAGAGTACCATTGAGTACTAATTTTCCTATACTTTAGTATCGAAACCCTTAAATTTAAAAAATATCGCCTAAATCAAAGTTTTCTGTCAAGAGTTATCTTATTTTGAGAAAAATTCTGGCATTCTAGCCCACTATGTGACGTGGAAGCGAAGACATAGATCTCTTGAGAATTTTTTTGTGAGAACTGTTACCTTTGGCAACGTTTCAGCCCGAATCACAGCTTTAGATGATGTTCCATTTAGTGTCTTTGTAACCGCAAAAGATTTAAGAGCGTTGATATTATCTAAAGGGTATAAAGTTATACCAAAAGCTGCTTCAACAGTTCGTAACTGTGTCGTCAATTATAGCTACAGTCAGAAATTAAATAGAAGCTGAATTAACTGCTTTAAGAATTGAAGGCCATCGTTTTAGTTTAAACTTTGATGAATGTAAATCGACTTCCAACAAAAGATACATAAACGTAAATATTCATTCAAAAAAACAGTTTTGGAGTTTAGGTCACGTTCGTATTGATATACTTTTGAAGGCGGAGTCATAGACCGTGGTAGCACGAGGCTGAAAAATATAAATAATTATCTACCCCTCGGAAGTTGAAAAAATTGATTCTTAACGTTATTGTGATGAAGAAAACATATTATTTAAGACTTGCACGTTTGTACAAATGGTTTTCCCATTTAAATCTTTTACAAAAGTGCAAGTTTAAAAAAATATATTTTCTCCATCGAAATAACTGAGAGAATCTGTTTTCTCTACTCCCAGATCGTAGATTATTATTTGTATATTTTAGCCTCGATCTATGGGTCTATCATGTGTTGATACTTTAAAAGAGCGTTTTCTCAGCTTAATATTTCACTTGAAAGCGAAATCGTGGCAATCGGACTAGATGGTCCAAATTTCATGCTTAAAGTCGGAAAACTTGTCAATGCAGAGCACCGAGTTTGTTTTGCTCATGATATTCACTTGACCGTTTGCGATTTACTTCATAAAAAGATTATAAAAATGCTCCACAAAATGAGTCCACTGAGCTCCACGATGCAGACTCAGATGATGATGACGAAGATATTGAATCGGTATTAGTCCTTGAAGCAGGGGTTGAGAGTGATTCAAGAGCGAGTCAATATTATGGTATCAATCCATGATTTAAAACAAAAAATTTTCAAGAACAGATCTAAAAGTGAATTATTTTCATTGATCAATTGACAGCACGTTCTCCATAAATTTTTTTTTCTTTGGATTTCCTAAAAAAAAACTCCTGACGGAATTGAATAATAATTAAAATATTAATTTAAAGCTCTTAACATAAATAGTATTGAAACATTTTTAAAACATTTTTAGACTGATATCTCTTGCTCAAAGTAATCTTATTGAGAAAATTCTGTTGTAGTAACATACACTTTAACAAATTAGAAAATAAATCATTCAGAGTAGAAAATAAGTGAAATGTTTGATTTATAAATTACCAATCACCTTAGTTTAAAGCTTCATGAACGTGTTGGCCTCGTGCGCAATTCTGAAACAGCGCCGCCAGTCGAGGGATTTGGGAACGTTTGGCCTAGAATAGAAAAGGACGATAGTATGAAATGATAGATACATGTTAATGTTTAGACCAAAACAATCCCAACATATCGATCATTTCATGCTGTTGTCCTTTTCTATTCTCGGCCAAACGTTCTCAAGTCCCTCGACTGGCGGCGCTGTTTCATAATTGCGCTCAAGTCGAAAACGCTTCTTTTAGGATGATGAGTAATTGCTCTAAGTACTATAAAAAAAAATTATCATGTTTTCTGAGTGCAGGCGTCATAATACTGCTTGATTCTAAATCATAATGCACAAGGTAGATTAAAACGGATTTTTTCGAGTACGCTCGAATTCCTCGAGTGCGCTTCAGGGAGTTTGGTGTGCAGTTGCCGGAATACGCTTGATTCGAAGTCATACTGCACCAGGGACTTTCTCACGACTTTCGATATCTCGCAAAAGTAAGCATTTACTTCGATAACTTCTATAAAAGAATGGCATGCGCCGTCTATAGATTATCGTCAAAAATGCTTACTTTTGTAAGATATCGAAAGTCGTGATAAAAAGCCAGGTTGACTATGGCACTGGATCTCGAGTGCGTTCCAGGAAATTTGGTATCCAAGTAGGTAAGCTATGCTGATACTGGGCCACCGTTGTACTGCGCGACCGTTATACTGGGCCACCCCCATCAGCGTATAGTACATATATTAAGTACGTATCAAGTACGTATATTTTCAGTTTAGAAAAATATTCCCTCTCCGTGTTCTGTATACCTGTTGAAGGGATAAAACAAAACTATACGAATGCGAGCGGTTCTTGTAAATTTTGTTATTTGTCTCTTGGTGAGCAGGTAAGCAGCATGAACGATAGTAGCATTAGCATCGAAGAGCTTTAGAACACTAAGTTCTCGCTAAAGTGGATCGTTGAAATACGAAAGGATAAGCTTAACTATTTTCTCAACGGTGTTAGACTTCTTCATTTACAGTACAACCCGCCAAAAGAATAGCTGGAAATGATGGCATCGATAGGAGTGTCATCAGATGAGTTATGAGCACCAAGATCGCAGTCATCAATAGAGTTATCTCCATCGCTTCACAGCTCAACGCCTAACAACGCAGATGTGAGTAAAACAGTATTAATTGCAGCGGTTGATGAGAAATCACCTGAATTGAAAGTGAGACGTCGGCTGACTTATTCAGCAAACCATTTTCATTAGACTTTACTCGGCTTGAGTGATGCTTTAAAAACAATCGGCCCTTTTCAGGGCCAATAAACAATGTGCAACGTACAAAACTAATATATAGTACACATGCATGGAATATGCCTTAATGCGCACGCATTTTATGTCGGTAAAGTGGAGAAATGTGCACGGAGTGCTCAAAGTCAGCTGGCGTGCGGCAAAGTAGGCTGATTCTGTACTTGGCTACACTATATCACTCAGTGGCCTCAGTGGTTCCAGATTGTCGGAACTTTAGCGCATGCGCAATACATACGATGCTGAAGTCCCGACAATCTGGGAGACTTGGCTCCCTGGCTACACTCGGAGATGGCGACCTGTCTCGCATCGAGTTCGTAGGGGTTAGGGTGCGTATATTAATATTTTTACCGGACGTTACGTTAATGATGATGATGATAGTGATAGTGATTATGATGATTAAAAATAATGATGATGATGATTGATGGTGATCGGAATAAATTTTGTTAAATATTCATACATAATATTTTTTCTAATCATTTTTTAAGTCAGGGGGCTGCGCCCCCCCGAACGGCCCCTCTTGCCTGCGCCCCACTCACCCCTTACCACCACCCACCTCCAGCTCTGCGAGGTCGACATTATTCCATACACTTGTACAATAAAATAGTGTGTGGCACACGTGCGGCGTGGTAAATGCGAACTTGTATCACAATACACTATTCTCTCTCTCTAAAAGTGGGCCGTGCGGACGTGCCGTTTGTTGCGCTTTACATTCTCTGTTTGTAATTTTTGCTGATACCTCCAGGTGGAGCTTTTCTTACAGGAGAGCCCTCGCTGAAGACTAGGTAGGCTCACGCCTTGCTCGTTTGGCGTATTGTGCCTCCTGGGGCCCGGTGTTGCCTTCTTTGTGCTTCAGTGTCCCGACCTAACCTCAATTGGCGGTTTTGTGAGACGTTGCATTGGTGCCGAGCACTGCTGCTGCTGGACTGGCTGCTGGGTGCTGCACTGTGGTCGGAGTCTGCTGCATACTCAGCATCGGATTTCTCCTCTCGAGGTTAGTTGCTACTGCTCTTCATGGACACCTGCGTCTTCTCCGCGGCGTGTTGAGTTTAACCACCGCATTTTTATGGTCGCTGAATACGAATTTGTTATCAAAATATTTAAATTCAAAATGGCGGATACTATATGGCGGACAAATATTTGGATAATTACGGAAATCATAAAAAAGGGTCTTACAGGGGTTTTTTAATGGGGCTGAATACGAATCCATCAAAATGTCCAAATTCAAAATAGCTGATCCAATATGGCGGACGAAAATTTGGATGATTACGATAATTTTCAAAAAAGTTGTCCTTTTTTTCATCGTGAACATTTTTAAATTTTAAAGAACGCTTGTAAGATACTGTAATATTTTCCTTTTATAATGAGTTTGAATGTACTAAGCTGGAATTATTACTTAAACAATTTCAGATAGGGTCACTGTAGGAAATTTTTGATACGATTATATAAGTAACAATATCTTGTTATCATCAGATTGCAACAGATAGCTTGATTAGCATTCAAAAATGTAGTACTGTATAAATGTGATAAGCATTCTCAATTTGATACATTTTGCATAACCTCACTCTGTTTTTAACAATATAGTATTTGGTTATGTACACATTATTTACACAATTACATTGATAATGATTCTTATCATTCTTTCGAATAATTAACAAAAATTATTAAAATGTATAATTTAACAAATCTTTGAATTTCCAACAACCATGTACCAGAACTGACACCATTTGAGTAATATACTTTATGTTTGTCATGATAAATGTTGTATGTTATTCACAGAGAAAATGTTAATTTGTGTTAAATATTTAATTAAAATACATGTACTATCTGATCTATACATATTTACTTTGATAACAGATTTAGACTAAGCTATCTCTAAAACCACGGATAAAAATTTTTCATCCAGATGATTGTATTTTTTCTCATTGCGTTCAGAAACTTTTTGCAAAATTTTCTTAATTTTCTACTTTTTTGTCCGCCATATTACATCCGCCATTTTAAATTTAGACATTTTGATAACGGATTCGTATTCAGCGGCTCAAAATATCTAAGAGTAACGTCTATCATATTTCATTTCCTCCAATAAATTATTACCTGATCAATAAAAATTAGCGTAATTTTTAAGATAACTCAGTTTCTTACAGAGGAACTTACACAGTCGAGTGATGGATTATGTCATTGTCATATTCTTGGCTGTGGAGGTGATACGCTGCATGACGCTTCCGATCTCGATTCTTCCGCCCCGCATTCCAGTGCGTCAGATGAAGACGCAGACCCTTCTGCGAATTGTTTGTCTGCCTCCGCGGTTTATAGGCTTCTTGATCCTGCGTCTGCTGATACTCGTGTACTCCTCAATCGCCTTAGTAATGAAAAGGTGGTTGGCGTTAAGAGTAACCTTAAAGACCCTATTTTATCCTTTACTTTGGCACTCACGGCGATTTCTTCAGCATATTTAGCCAAATTAGCGGTAGATAAAACTTAATGTTCTTATCAAGCTGATCTTTAAAATCTTTTAGATAGGCTACTTGCTCCTGTGCACCCTAACAGTGTTTGTCCTCGTACTGATTGTGCCTCTGGCCGCCACTTCGTCCCTCTCTTCTGCTGATGCAATATTGCGTAATTTTGCTCCAACTACCTCTCATGGGATGTCTTGTAATATTTCGCTGACACATTTCAGGCCTATACCTGCTGTCCCTAAAAAAAGAGTTGTTATTCAAAGAGCACTAGGGATGCGGTGATAGAGACAATTGATCCAGTCGCTTTGGGACTTAATGCGGGGGTGCTGTCAGGATCGGATCGCTCTGTCATACATAAGGGTCACTCAGTGGAATTTACTCTCGTGAATAGACGTTCTGCTTTAAAAGAAAGTGTTGATGATTATCTTTCCCGTCAATGCTTTCGCTGCTGGGGATTCGGTCATGTTGCCGGGGATTGCAGTAGGAAGATTTGTTGCAAATTCTGTGGCGGTGAACATCCTGGTCGTGAATGCCCTAAATCAGATAGAGAACATCGTAGATGTGTGAATTGTTTTCGTTCCAAACTTTCGAATGCCTTGCACGCGGCTTCCAACAGAGCTGCTTGTCCTATTTTATTAAGGACGGTCGATCGTAAGATTGCTTCTTAAGATTATGGCTTATAACGCTCCATCGCTAAAAATAGCACACTTTGACAACGAGCTCTTTAATCAGGATTTGAGTAATATTAACTGGGACCCTTTGACTCAGATGTTATATGTCGATGACAAAGTCAATATATTCACTACGACACTATTGGATTTGTTTAACAAACATGCCCCCATGCGCTTATTTATCCCCCAACAACGTTACTGTCCTTGGATGACTGATGAGATTAGAGCTCTTATAAGATTACGTAATGACGCTTGAAGAGCCTACCGTAAGAATCGGCACGATGCTGACCTCACTGCCTTCCGACAATTTCGTAACAGAGTCAAAGCCCTCTCACGTAATGCCCTTCATGCATTTAATAGGCATGAACTATTAGCTTGTATGTACCTTGTTGACACATGGAGATGTCTTCGTGATATTGGCGCTACCCGCTCGTCGAGCGTTGCCCCGTCCAACTCTTTTGACGCTGACATGATTAATGCCCATTTCGTCGGTGTTCTACCTATGGGTTCGGCCCCTGCTTCGCTGCCTATCCCTCAGTCGTTCGATAATCGTCTATTTTTTTATCACGTTAAAGAGTCTGACATAAGGCGTACGATCTTTTGCAGCAAGTCTAATGCATGTAGTGTCAATGGTAAGTATTACTATCAAGATGATGAAATTAGCCTTACCCACAATAATGCCTATTTTTTAAAATATTTTTTCACCATACTGCGCCGAAAGTACGAACTTTCGTCCCGCTTCGCGGAACGAAAATTCCTCCTCCGGGCGCAGGATTGGTGAAAAATCGTATACAACCCACGGGAGGAAATAAAGAATGCCTCAAAACACATACTTATCAAATGCCTGTGTTCTGGGACATTCTTTACTATTCCTCCCTAGGTAAGTAATATACTATTGACTGTTTGCTACAGTCGGGTGGATTCCCTTCTGCTTGGAAAGGGGCTTTGGTTGTGCCACTGACTAAGCAGAAACTCCCGACAGATCTCAGCCATTTTCGTCCAACTAGTCTACTTTGTACCACTTCTAAGCTTCTCGAGGCGGTGGCGGTGGCGCTTAAGAACGTTCGGTAGGGCTAAAATTCTCCAATGAATTTTTTGAAATTATTACCAGACGTTTTTATTATTGTTACAATAAACCTGTCAAAATTTCAAGAGGTTCATCTGATTCGTTTTCGAGATATTGAATTTCAAAGTTCAGTCATTTAACACGGACGCTTATGGGAAAATTG